>CANXYC010576517.1:0-14296 GCA_948193065.1 Aleurites moluccanus | reverse complement strand
CATTAATTGATGCAATCTAACACCATACCCATCTAATTCAACCTAAATATCATCTAAATAAACCATAAATTCAAACAAAACACATCCTTACCTCAACTTTGATGTTCCACCCAAATCCCTTCTTCAAAATTTCCTAGGTTTCCATTGCTCCTTCTTGCAAATTGATGATGGAAATAGGTAGAACTAGGTTAATATTCAAGATTTCTATAAATTTTTCTAAGAAAATTTAGTTGGAAATGAAGAAATGAGAGGAAAGAAAGGGAAGAAATGGTTCAGCCTTTTTTAAGAAGATGAAGCCAAATGTTCTAAGTGATAATTAAATAGAAAATCCATTTGGCAAATTACAACTAACTCCTCCAACTTTCATATATTACACTTTGGTCCAAAATATTCTGTAATTTATTATATCAATTCTGTCAGGATTTGGATTTCAATGTGGGGAGTCAATAAACTTATTTTAATTTATACTTATAAAAATAATTCCAGAGTCATTCTGTAACTTCGACGGACTCATTTTCACTATTCACCTTAAACTTCCATTTATTTATAATTTTGCCATTGGTTACTTTTTCAGTGTTCCTAAATGATTTTCACTTCTTTCTTTTTACCGAAATTACACATGTTTTATGATGATCTTTTACCCCCAGGTCAACTTCAGAAATTCTTCTATTGATTGGACTATTAATTTCTCGGCAATGTTCCCGACACCACCGCTTTCCGAAAAAGTACTAAGTTTGCTTTCTAACTATGTCTCTAAAATTATTTTCCATCATTTCAAGACTTTTGAACCACATACTGAGAACTAATTCATGCATGTGAGTTATAACTTCCTAGGGTATTACATTCTACCCCCCTATAAATAAATTTGTCCTTAAATTTAAATAAAACATACCTCACTGTTGGAACAGGAATGGATATCTGCTCCTCATCTCCTGCTCACTCTCCCAAGTGTATTCCTCCATGGACTGATTTCTCCAGAGCACTTTAACCATCGGAATCTCCTTATTTCGTAGCTGTCTGACCTGTCGATCAATGATCTCCACTGGAAGTTTCTCATAAGACAAGTCATCACTTAGATCCACATCCGAAACCTCTAATATGTGAGATGGGTCAGATACATACTTCCGTAGCATTGAGATATGGAAAATCGGATGTACATGGCTCATACTAGGTGGAAGAGCCAATCTATAGGCCACATTACCAATCTTCTCAAGAATCTCAAACGGGCCTATAAACCTTGGTGATAACTTACCCCTCTTCCCAAATCTCATAACACCCCTCATCGATGAGATCTTAAGGAAGACATGATCACCAACTATAAAATATATATTCTTTCTCTTCAGATTAGCATAACTCTTCTGCCTACTGAAGGCAATCCTCATCTGCTCTCTGATCATTGGCACCTTTTCCATAGTCTCCCTGATCAACTCTGGCCCCTCAAGCTATTTCTCTCCTGGCTCCACCCAACACACTAGAGATCTACATTTTCTACCATATAGTGCTTTAAATGGAGCCATACCGATAGAAGAGTGGTAGTTATTGTTATAGGAGAACTTTAGCAATGGCAGATATTAATCCTAGTTACCTTTAAAATCCAGAACATATAATCTAAGCGTATCCTCCAAAGTCTATATTGTCTTCTCCGACTGCCCATCAGTCTGCGAATGGAAGGCAGTACTGACTCATAACTGGGTACCCATAGCCTCCTGAAACTTCTGCCAAAACCAAGAAGTGAACTGTGTACCCCTATCTGAAATAATCATCAAAGGAACTCCATGAAGTCGCACAATCTTATCCACATATGACTGTGCATACTGAGCTACAGTGTAGCTAGTCTTAACCTCCAGAAAATGAGCAGACTTCATCAGACGATCTATAATCACCCATATGGAGTTATAACCCATAGTAATCCTCGGTAGACCCACTACAAAATCCATAGTAACCTGCTCCCATTTCCACTCTGGCAACTCAATCTCCTGAAGCAACCCTGATGGCTTCTGATGCTCAAACTTAACCTGCTGATAGGCTAAGCATTTAGATACAAATTGAGCTACATCTCTCTTTATCCCTGGCCACCAATACATATCTCTCAAATCATGGTACATCTTGGTAATCCTTGGATGTACATTGTATGCTGAATAGTGAGCCTCTTGCATAATCCGATCCCATAGCCTATAAAAATTCGGTACATATATGTGCTTCCCACATCTCAGTACCCCATCATCTACTGTAAACTCTGTCATCTTCCCATTCTATACCTGCCATTGAGCTTCAGTAGATAAAGATCCCTATCCTGAGCCACTTTTATATCACCAAGCAATAGTGACTTCACCTGAAATTGGGCTATTAGGGCCTGGTTTCGATCCTGGGATCCCAAATCTAACTCCACTCCTAAATCTGCAACTCTCTCACCTCTCGAATCAAAGGCCTCCTGCCAATCATTATATGAGCTATACTGCCCATGGATTTCCTGCTCAGTGCATCCGCCACTACATTGGCCTTACCCGAGTGGTAAAGGATCTCACAATCATAATCCTTAAGTAACTCTACCCATCTGCACTGTCAAAGATTCATATCCTTCTACTGAAATATATACTGTAGACTCTTATGATCAGTATATATCTCACATTTTGATTCATATAAATAGTGTCTCAAAATCTTCAATGTAAAGATCACAGCCGCCATCTCCAAATCATAAGTCGGATAATTTGCTTCATGCTTCTTTAACTGATGAGAAGCATAAGCAATTACCCTACCAATCTGCATCAATACACACCCCAGACCAATCTGTGAAGCATCACAATAAACAGTAAATTTCTCCCCCTCTATTGGCAATGCCAAAACTGGAGCACTGGTGAGGCAATACTTCAAAGTATGAAAGTTGCGATCACACTCATTAGTCTATACATATTGCTCCTGTTTTCTCATCAGTCTAGTCAATAGAGTTGTAATCCGGGAGAAATCTTTCACAAACCTCCTGTAATATCCAGCCATACCCATAAAATTACGAACCTCTGAAACACTGGTAGGTTGAGGCCAATTAGCAACCACTTCTATCTTCTGATGATCCACCTTAATCCCATCCTTGCATATATGCCCAAGAAAACACACTTCAGTTAGCCAGAACTGGCATTTAGATATCTTAGCATACAACCGATGCTCCCGAAGTGTCTGCAATATAATTCTCAAATGCTTCACGTACTCCTCCTCACTCCTAGAATAGATAAGTATGTCATCAATGAATACAATGACAAACTTATCCAAATATGACCTGAACACCCTATTCATCGAATCCATAAAAGCAGTCGGTGCATTAGTCAACCCAAATGGTAACACCAAAAACTCATAATGCCTATACCGGGTCCCGAAAGAAGTATTCGGTATGTCACCCTTCTTAATCTTCAACTAGTGATACCCAAACCTCAAATCTATTTTTGAAAAATGGCTGTCACCCTGCAGCTAGTCAAACAAGTCATCTATCAGTGGCAATGGATACTTGTTCTTCACTGTCACCTTATTCAGCTGCCTGCAATTAATATACATCCTCAAAGAGCCATCTTTCTTCCTTACAAACAGTACCGGTACACCCCAAGGAGAACTAATCGATCTGATGAACCCTCTATCCAATAGCTCCTATAACTACACCTTTAGTTCTATCAGTTCTGCAGGAGCCATTCTATATGGAGGAATAGATATAGGGCCAGTGCCTGCAGGGTCAGTGCCTACATGCACATCAATCTCAAACTCAATCTCCCTATCAGGGGGCAATCCTGGTAACTCCTCAGGAAACTCATGAACTACCGGTATCTGATCAAGCTGTACAGAAGACCTCTGTACATCTACTACATGTGCTAAATAGGTTGAACAGCCTTTCCCAATCATCCTCCTAGCCTAGATAGCAGAAACCATATTAATCTTAAACTCTCGAATATCACCCTGAAACTCAAACTATGACTGCCCCTCAGGCTAAAATCTAACCCTCTTCGATAACAATCTATAACTGCTCGATGCCTCATAAGCCAATCCATACCCAAGATAACATCTAACTCTAACACAGACAACTCAATCAAATCAGCATGCAAGATGTTATCATCAATCTCAATCACATAGTCAGGGTAATAATAATCAACATCAACACTATCACCCATGGGAGTAGCAATCATCAAAGGCACATCTAACAATCTCCTCTCCTTATTCAATTTAGGTACAAAGTGTGGTGACACAAATGAGTGAGTAGCATCAGAATCGAATAAGGCATCTGCATTCTCATTCTGAATCAAGATAGTACTTGTAACCATGTTGTCTGCTCTCTGGACCTCCTGGGTATTAACTACAAATGCACTGCCCTAACCCCTACCAGCTGGAGCCCGACTTCCACTGGGAGCCTGTCCTCCCCTACCTCTGCCTCTGCTGGAAGTCTCTTTACCCACATTCTGACTCGCCTGAACCACTGGCTAAGAAACTATAGCAAATGGCTGCTGATCAGCCCTCAAAGGACACCTATTAGCATAACGGCCGTGCTGGCCACACCTTAAACAAGCACCAGTCTGTCTCCAACACTCCCCTCCATGTCTCTAACCACAAAACCCACAACTAGGATTGTTGGGTGTCTGAGTAGCTGGTCTTGAAAAATCTTAAGAGTATACAGGTGCTGACTGAACCATAGGCAGTCCCCTACTCTGTATCCTCCTCCTCTAACTACTAGCAGTAGACCTCTGATCAAATCGAGGCACCGTCTCTGTCTGTCTAGGCTGGGAGCTGCTCTCCTCCCTCCTAATCTATGGTCTAGGACCTCCTTTCCTCTTCTGGTCCCTCTTAGCCCTCTCTGTCTTGTATTTCTCCTCCATCTGTGTAACCATGTCAATCACTATAGTCAACAAAGTAAACTCTGTAGCCAATAATGCATTATGTAATGCAGCATGAAGACCCCTCCAAAACCTACTAATCAGATCAGCCTCTGTAGGTACAATATAAGTAGCATATCTACTCAACCTGATAAACTCCTCCGCATACTCCTCCACAGATTTGTCCCCCTGCTCTAACTGCTCAAATCTAACCAGGTTCTGGGTTTTCACCCCCTCTGTAATGAACTCATCAATAAGACCCTGTCGAAACTCAGCCCATGAGGGTGGATGCTCACCATAAAGCCTGGGCTCCATCCTCCTCAAAAACCAGATCCATGTCTTACCCTTCAGTAACAAACCAACCAGCTCAACTACTCTCAACCCTGAACATGGTAGTCTCCTCACTACCTTCTCAACCTCCTCCAAGAAATCTACAGGATCAGTGCCTCTGTCTCCCCTAAACACCGGTAGGTTTAGCTTCAGAAAGCTAAACATCGATAGTGCACCCTCCTCTATCACTCTCCGACCTCCCTGTACAGCAGGCTCCCTTTAAACCCCTACTGGCTACACAGGAGCCGGTACCACTGGAACTGCCTCTGGTACTACAGGTGGAGGCACTACTGCTAGATCTAGTGGTGGAGGTACATGCTGACGCTCCCATCTCAAATCAGCTAATTTCTGGCGCAACTCCATCATCCCCCTCATCATCTCCACTCTTTAGGGGTCATCGCCCCTCTCTAAATCCTCTGTAGTTCATCGAGATCTAGATGGACCCTCTGATACTTCAATCTCCCTCACCAATTACTCATTGGAGGCTACCTCCGCCTCCCTGGTATCTCTATCCCTATCGTCGGACATCTTTGTAATCTGTCAGGAAAAACAAAAACAGGCTTAGAATATGACAGAAACGTTGAATAATAACATATAATAGACGATAACAGCAAAAGACGTCAAAGGAAATCCTATGCTCCATGGTATACTTAATTCTACCCCATTTTGTACGTAGTCACTTTTCCTCTGTAATTTGGATACTATTCATCTTTAACTTAAATTCATAGTCTGTAACCTAGAACTTTGATACCACTTCTGTCACGATTCGTTTTTGGATCGCGATAGTCCTAAGGCATGGGAGATGCCAATGGCAACCGGCACCAGTAGAACCCAGTATCACATACACAATCTATAAACCACAATATATAATCCATTTTAGTTAGTTACCATCCATTCTGTTATTCTGTAATTCATTCTGTCAATTTCTGCAATTGGCTGTAACAATCCATATCTCATATCAATATAAACATCATATAACTCATATATCGTCAAAACATCATATATACATATTCATTTCCTAGCTAACTCATACATACCCCGTGGAACAGCTAAATTATGAACATCAAAATAATAATAATACAAAATAAAATTATATACATCAGACTGCCAACAGAAATCCCCGGATGATAGATGACAGGATTCTGCACTCTACACTTCTCCTGAAATGGGTAAACAAGAAAAAGGTGAGTATATAAGATACTCAGTGAATCTATATGCATCACAAAGCAAATGAGATAGATCAATGACATATATATATATGGTAAAGGAACAATGGGATAGTGTCAATCATATTGGTTTACAGAATCAGTATCAGAATTCGATAAGAATATCAATGGTCATATCAAATCATGGAATCATATGGTAAGACAGATATAGGGCTCTGTAACACGTAGACTATGTGCAATCGCACAGTCAATCATATATCAAGTAGGCATAAGACTGATCAAGTCCTATGGCCGGGACCAATAACCTTTCCTAGCTAAGGCATTAATATCAATGTGCACATTGCCGACAGTATGTATCCACTACCCTGTCGGTGCGACAACTCTGTTAAATCACATTTAGGTCAATATAAATGAATATCATATCAATAGACACCATTATGCAATAATGGTATCATCACTGTCAATAAACTCAATATCTTTCAAATCAAATGGTATTTGAATCAAAGGCATTGCAATAAACAATATACAATCAAAGATAAAGGTTATGGTAAACAACAAAGGCATAGAACAAAAGTTAGTTCAGCAAGGAGAATCGGCGAGCCAACTAGCATGCCAATGTCTCTGGTGACAATGGCATTCAAATGGTAGGCCTATGGAATGCAAACAATAGGCCAAAGGCAAAAAAGCTAGGCATTTCATCAAACACATGGTGGAAATACAATGGCAAGCCAATAAGTTAGGTTAGGGTGCATAATTGACTTGCCTAATTCAAGCCACAACAAACCACATTGGCAATAATAACATAAGTATCAAAGAAACAACATTAAACAACATCAAAAGGGATCAAATTGGCTATGGAATTCAAGGCAAAAACAAGCAAAAATCAAAGGCATGAATAGTACTAGGTGGTTCGGCCAAAACAAGATTTCCATATAAGGTTTCCAATTTCAATTTCAATGCAATAGACATGTTATTTGATGCATATAAGACTCACCTAAACTTCCAAAGTACTTAGGAAAATTGATTTCCACTCAAATTCTTCAATGGTGGCAAATAGCATATAGTTGTCAAATATTGTGTTCTACATCAAATTAACCACCAATTAGTTACCTATTATCGTCCAATTAACATATTCTAACATCAATTAATATTAACTAATATTAAATCATCAAACCCTTTCTTACAACTTCAAATAAACTAGGTAATTTAGGCATTTTCAACAATTTGCATCAATTGATGCAATCTAACACCATACCCATCTAATTCAACATAAATATCATTTAAATAAACCATAAATTCAAATAAAACATATCCTTACCTCAACTTTGATGTTCCACCAGAATCCCTTCTTCAAAATTTCCTAGGTTTCCATTGCTCCTTGCAAATTGATGATGGAAATAGGTAGAACTAGGTTAGTATTCAAGATTTCTATAAATTTTTCTAAAAACATTTAGTTGGAAATGAAGAAATGAGAGGAAAGAAAGGGAAGAAATGGTTCAGCCTCTTTGAAGAAGAAGAAGAAGATGAAGCCAAATGTTAGACCCTTTGGCAATCAAGAGGGGGGATGAATTAGTTGTTTGCGGAATTATCACCAAATAAAAATTTACAAAGAGAAGGAAGGAAAGGGAAGAAGAAAGAACACAAGGATTTATAGTGGTTCGGCCAACCCTTGCTTGCGTCCACTCCTCAAGATCACACTTGAGTATTTTACTTTGATCCTTTAACGGGTGCAAGATCAAACCCAAGTGTTTTACGGGTTCACACTAAAACCTTTACAAGTGTTTTCAAGGCTCACACTAAAACCTTTATAAGTGTTTTCTATGGCTCACACTCAAACCCAATAGAAATACAAATGAAGAAGAGAAAGAATTTCCCTAGAGTTTACCCAACTCTCAAATAATCTATAAGTCTTAATGAACTCAAGGATTTTAAAATTTAAAGCTCACAAATTGAAGCTTTACAAATATAAGCTCTCTAAGCCATAAACAAGAATGATTTTAATACAAAAGCCTAAATCAATGATTTCAATTGTTGTTCTCTTGTTTTCTAACCTTCTTAACCTTCAAATCAACTTTTATTTATAGCCTAATATCAAATATAGCCATTATGGTCATTAAAAACCAAAATATAGCTGTTATAACCATTTCTAACAACTAGTTTTGCTATCAGAATCGCAGCGGTCACGCCCGCAACTTTTTATCTAGCCAGAATAGTAACTTATTTTCATCATATCTTAAGTTATAAAACTCCAAATTATGCACAGTTTTTTGCATTGGAAACTTTGAGATGTCTAATACAACTTTGTAGTTTAACTAAATTTCAAAATAATCCATATTCATATCCTAGAAAATCATAATATTTTATTGCTCTAATCTATAAGATAGTTTGAGTATGCTTTACTAATTCTTTAATATCTCCTTCTATAAAACTCAGAATCACTTGATTCTTTTTCCATATTAAACTAGACATCTAGAGATTAAATCATGTGAAATTTCATACACAAATTCTTCTTTTATAATTCCCAAAAATATTTTCAAATTACACTATCTATTTTGTCCTAGTCTGGCAGCTTGAGCATAATTCTTTCAAAAATTCATATCTTCATTTTCCAATGTCCAATGCTCAATCCGATTTTGTTCCTAAAACTAGACATCCATATATTTCCATCCATATATGGTTTGTCCTAATAACTTCTCCCAATTTGTACAGAATTTAGAATTACTTTAGACTATGTGCAAATCTATCAGTTTTCCAGTTCGTGCCTTTGAATTTCTCGAGTCACACCTGCAACTTTCATGCGTCACGCCTGCAACTAGCTTCTCCATTTTTTTTGGCTCGAAAAATAACAAATTTGAATTTTACCAAGTCGCGCCCGCTACTGAAACTGTCGCACCCGCTGCTCATTGCGAGATCCAGCATTTAAACTAGGTTGAGCTTCTTCACACCTGCGACTAAACTTGGATAATGCTACGAATTTATCTGGTCACACCTGCGACGGTATAATATCATACCCGCCACTGAATGACACTATTCATCTTGAAACTACTGGATGTTTTGAGATATTATGACTTTAACTTCGCGCCTGCGAATAACTTTGTCACACCCGCGACTTCCTTGTGTCACGCCAGCTACTGGAGGGACTCTGTTTTCCTGAAAGCTACTGGATGTTTTGAAAATCTCAAAATCAATTTCGCGCTCCGACTGAAAAGTGTCACGCCCGCGACCAGAAGCTTTTCAACGCTGCGACTGACTTTGTCGCACCTGTGATGAAACTTGTGTCTAGCATTGCGCCCGCAACTTCAAGCGATCGCGCATGCGACACACCGAAATTCAGCAACTTAACTTGTGCACTTCTTCAATTTTTCTCCCCCTTAGCATGTGCACTCTATAGACTTCCTTAAAATGTGTTAATCCTATAGTTCGAATAATGGTCATGATTTCTCATGCCTCAATCAACTCAAACAAATTGTTAGCACAAATAACACATTTATATTGTTTTGTTATTATTAAAATCAACATCAAGCCCAGGAGGGCTAACACCAAATGTTTTAAGTGATAATTAAATAGAAAAATCAATTTGGCAAATTACAACTAACTCCTCCAACTTTCATGTATCACACTTTGGTCCAAAATCTTCTGTAATTTGTTATGTCAATTCTGTCAGGATTTGGATTTCAATGTGGGGAGTCAATAAGCTTATTTTAATTTATACTTATTTATAAAAATAATTTCAGAGTCATTCTGTAACTCCGACGGATCCATTTTTACTATTCACCTTAAACTTTCATTTATTTATAATTTTGCCATTGGTTACTTTTTCAGTGTTCCTAAATGATTTTCACTTCTTTCTTTTTACCAAAATTACACATGTTTTATGGTGATCTTTTACCCCCAGGTCAACTTCAGAAATTCTTCTATTGACCGGACTGCTAATTTCTCGGCAGCATTCTCGACACCACCGCTTTCCGGAAAAGTAATAAGTTCGCTTTCTAACTGTATCTCTAAAATTATTTCCCATCATTTCAAGACTTTTGAACCACATACTGAGAACTAATTCATGCATGTGAGTTATAACTTCCTAGGGTATTACATTGACACAGTCCGGTTTGCCTGTATTTAGAGTCAACTTTGATTTTTGATCGATTGCAAATCAATCTGGCATGACCCGATTCTGCTTGAGTGAAAAATCATGTGTTCACATAAATTGCTTAGCTAATTTTATATTGATTCAGAGCTCAATACCTCTCATATGTCCAGTTCTCTCAACCTGATATTGAGGTTCCACTAGCCAAGGGCTCATAACCCAACTTGCTACAATAGTTCCACTGGGATTTCCCCCTATTATAATGGGATACCACCCACAAATCTTTCTTCCTAAAAATAAAAGATTTTTTAAGTCACTCTTAAGACATTAAAGTGTTATTTAAATGATATAAATTGAAGTACAAATAGCTAACTCTAGTATAAGTTAGAATGAACACAAAAAATATAAGTTATAAGCTCAAAGTATTCAAAATACAAAAAGAAAATAGAATATTAGATAGATTAAAGAAATAATTGCTTTGGAACTTTTCAAAAGTTGTTCTAACTTCAAATAATCTTGTATTTATAGTCTTCAAGCCTTTACAATAAATTATGACCATTTGGAGTGCATTTAATGTAATTTAGGTTTTGAAATATACTTTCTGCGAGTTTAAATTTCAACAGCTCCGTCTGATCTGACAGCCCAACTACTCACAACGGGCATTAGCTAATCATAACAGTATTATATGCATCAGTGTTGTAACACCCTCAAGTTCTAACATAGTTATTAGACAGTTTTCTTAAGTACCGATTCGAAAACACTGGAAATAATTACTCAGCCTAAAGAATTAATACAGTATCAAATCTAAAGTTATTTAATATAGACACATGGGTAATAAAAGAACCAAAACAATATTATTTATTGGTAAAAAGAAAGAATGGAAAAGTGTTATGGATGATGGAAAATCAATAGAATGGAAAAACTGTAAATAAGTGCAACTTTAGGAATATTTTTGGAAACCCACTGTCTAAAACTCAGAATCAGACCCAGAATAAAATTAAATAATAGAACAAACCCAAAATAAGTTATTTCACTCCCCACACTGATATTTGATTCCAAACAGAATTAACAGAATTAATTATAGAAAGTTATCAGGTAAAAGTGCAAATAAGGATAGTTTAAGGGCTTATCTGCAAATACCCAAATTTTTCACATATAAATTCATGTCTTAGATTTTTTGCAACCAAGTTTCATCTTTTTCTTCTTCCTCCCAAATTGGCCGAACCACCTACCTCACTTCTCACCCATTTTTCATGTCAATTTCATAGAAAAAATTACTTAAACACCTAAACTAATATATTTCCAACAAGAATTTAACAAAGAATCAAAAGGAAATCTAAGAACCCTAATTTAAATATTTTGGCTCATACATCCATTTGAGCTAAATTGATGTTTTCTTCTTCTTCTTAAGTTAATTAGATGTTTTAAATGATGAATTAGATGATTTTAGCAACTAATTGCATCAATTTATCCAAATTAATGGAAATTTCCAAATTTGAATATTTCAATTACCAACTCTTAAATTAGTATTACATAATTCTTAATTTAGTTAGAATAGGCCTTATTATTATCATTGAAAGCTAAATAGATGATTGGTTTGGTGTAGAACCAAAGTTTGAGGCAAAGTGTTCATATTACCAATTATAGGAGGACTTGGAGTTCAATGTGAAATTTTGGCTATCTAAGCCATTAGGTGAGTTCAATATGCCCCATTTTACATGTCTAATAAGTTAAAATGAATTATGGAAATAGATTGTAAAATCTCATCCTTCGTCGAACCCTATTTTGCATTTTCCTTTGAAAATTTAACTTGTTTTTCCTTGACTTTTCACTTGAATTTGATTCTTAAATTATTGTTCATTGTATTATTTGAGATGTTGGTTGAATTGTCCTCATTGTGACCTCTTGAATTGATATTTGGGCATTGTCAAATTTTCACCAAAACCATGTTTAATTGTTGATTGAAAGTTGTACACTAACTGTTTGATGAAATGGCTAAACCAATTTCCTTTCATTTTTTACCTTATCCAATGCCATTTTCGCCAACGACATTGGCTTGCCAATGGCCCAGCGCAAATGGTATTGGATGACTTTGATAATAATAAACCTATACCTGTTTAATGTAACCATAGTGATACCAGTTATTGATAACAGTCTCGATATCTACTGTATTGGAAATACTGATTGTTCACAAACTGATACTACTATTTATTGTAGTGTTATTGTATCCTATTTATTGATATTATTCCTTTGATGTTATATATTATTTCCAATGCCTTATATATGTGTATTTGACAGAACTACCTGACTGATGAGATAGTGGGTAAGATCCATCAGTGTTGTGCACAATAGCCCACTGGACAGGATTAAATGTCCAGAACCCTAGCTAGGAAGGAATTTCTCCTAGCCATAAGGCCTGGCTCGCCTTATATATTTTACTGATATTGATTCACTATTACTATTACTGGCCCCTTGATATGTCACTTTCAAATACAGACTTGACAGCTAATACCATTATTGACACTACTTATTTGTTGTTATATGTATCATACCTTACAGACATTGGGGTGCAATACCTTTTTATTGATACTGATCATTCCATTTCTTTATTGTTACCTAACCCTGCATTTAATTTTTTCTATATTGAGCTCACTGAATATTTTTATACTCACATTATAGTAGTTTTAACTTTTCAAGACAAGAGCAGTAGAACGATTCCCAGTTTCTTCCTTGAGGAACCTGCACATATTTTTGTAATGTAAATATTGAGATAATATTTTATTTTGTTATCTTCTAGATATGCTCCATGGTATGTAATAACTAATATTTATTAAAATAGACTGTATGGATATTATAACTGTGTGATGGGAATTTGAAGTGTTCTAGTTATGGACTGATTATAAAATGTGAATGATGTGAGTATGATTATGGATAGAACTAAATATTATTATGGATTATATAGGCATAGTAATTCTGATAATATTGGTGTTCTAAGATTGTTAGACGTCTCTGATTATTCCCACATCCTAGAATCATCATACCCCAAACTCGGGTCGTGACAAGTGTAACAAGCTTGAAGATTTGTAATGGTTGATAATCTTTCTCTTTATGTATTCCATGCATATTAGTTTGATTGTTGTCTCCATAACGGGCGTTCTCAATTTGTGAAAGGAGTTACAATTTTGTAATGGTTTTGAATTTTGCTTATGTGTCTCAAGTGTATTTTGCTCCTTTCTTTTTTAACAGTCTTTATGACTCCATAACGAGCATTATTAGAGTGTGAAGGGCGTTACACTACTGTAACAGGCTTGAATTCTCTTTTCTCTTTAATCTTGTCCAATAATCTTTAAGAAAGCACCATAAACTTGTAAAAGTATACATTAAAGTACAAAAGTAGATTGAACATCACCACACTAAATTAATCAAAGGTTTTATTGACCATCATCAAAATTATCAAAGGGTCAACAAATATGCTATGTATATATTGTGTAACGTGTTGTTGTCACATCCCCCATTTCAGGAGATATGATGGTCTGAGGGTATTGGTAGGCGTAAGGCCACTTAAACTCGTAGAACCCCAATTTACAAACTTTCAAAATTTTTGGCGAAGTTCCCTCTGTTTTTCAAATTTTACCGAGGACCAATGTCCCTCTCTTCTTTAAATTTCAACAACCCAACCTGCAGAAGAAAAACACTTCTAATATCCCATCCTTATACCCTCTTCTTCAAAAGAATTTTCATACTAAACACCTCATTAATTTCCAATTCAACATTTATAAATGCATATAATTATATCATTAATTATCATATGTTAATATTCAATATTTACATATATCAAATATTAGTTAACCATTTTACAAAACCATGGAGCA
>CANXYC010576380.1:0-10275 GCA_948193065.1 Aleurites moluccanus | reverse complement strand
TTATGGGTTCTTCATGGTATTGGTAGCATAAGCATCACCCGTACCCTAGGACCGTCATGGCTCCTAAGTTGGGCTGTGACAACTTACACCATTAAACCATATTCAAACTCTTCCTTCCTAATTGCATCAACCTAACACATTAAACCTATAAAGTCTATATGGTTCGGCCTATATGGAAATCATTCCATTCATTCATTTTTCAACACCATTCATTCATACAACATACATATACCCCAAATTCATAACATTTAATCATTTAAACCTATTAAACATCAAACATCAAACCATTATTCAAGCACCTTAAGTTTCGGCCAAGATGAAACTTCATCCAAACTAATTTCTTTCCATCAATTAGCTATTCAATACAAACACATAAAATACAACTCATTTGAACAAAAATTCCATCAAAATCACACTTTTGATTCATACCTTTTCTTATTAGGGTTTGCTTTCTAAACTTTGAATTTCTTCCAACATAAACACATTTTTGTTACTAATTAACATTAAAGAATATCTTAAGAACATAATTAAACCAAAAGAATTGCAAAATCACTTACTCTTCCAATAGTTCTTCCAAAACTTCAAAGCTTTGATTTTTCACTTTTTCTTGATTTTCCTTTGAATCTAAGGTTAGATTTGTGTTTAGAATCATTAACAAGTTTGGATCAAAAAATGGAAGAAAACAACTTGCTTTGGTGATCATTCAAGGTGGTTGAAACTTCAATGGAGGAAAGAGAAAAGTTTGGTTGGAAATTTGTCTAAGGAAGATTAAGAGATTGGAAAGATTAAGTTAAATATCAATGGTGTAATCTTATGCTTTGATTCCATGGTAAAAATTATGAAGCCTAGCTTACTAACCATTCAATTCTTCATCTTTTCATCCAATGGTTTGATTTAGGTTAGGCTAAAATGATATCATAGGCTTGCATACACCAAATAAGTCCATAATTCAAAGGAAAAGACTAAACTACCCCTAGTTCAAATGGAATCCCTATCCGAGCAGCTTTGCCCGGAATTATTTTCTACCGGCTTTAACTTTCCAACAATAATTCATTTAATCATTAAATCACTATTTTCATGTCATAATATTATCTTTTATCATCAAATATGATGTTAATTCCATTAAAAACTCAAGGGGTGTGAAATGATCATTTTGCCCCAGTTCATCAAAAACTCAATTTTACCCGATTTATTTCTAACAGCTTTTAAACCCCCTCTATCCATTCAAACACATCATATAACATGCATATCATTCAAATTCATGCATAAACACATAATAAATCATAACATTTAAATCAAATAAAAAATCCTAAGGTTGCCCTCTGTTATTTAAGTTCTAGGTTTAACTGAGGTGTTACAGGTACCACAGGGCAGACTCCATCCAGATTTTCACAAGGGTCATCTAGACCACCAGTGTAGACAACTAATGTTCCCATATGTGATTTCTGCGGGAAGAGGCACGAGGGTGAATGTATAAGGTAGACAGGTGCATGCTTGAAATGTGGCCAGCATGGTCACTATGTGAAGAATTGTCCAATGTGGGGAGAACAACAAACTACTACAGCAGCCTCACAGCCTACTGTACAAATGAGTAGAAATAACTAGAGTGACATAGGGGCAGAGGCAGAGGCACAGGATTAGGATAAGGACAGACTAATGGTCAGGCACCGGCTGGTAGAGGGCAAGGCTGGGTCTTTGCAGTTAATGCTCAAGAAGCTCAAAGATCAGGCAAGATGGTAACAAGTAAGATTCCTGTGTCATATGAACTTGCTCAAATATTATTTGATTCTAGTGCCACACATTCCTTTGTATCACCTATTGCATCCAAATTGGGAATTGAAAAACAATTGATGTCAATACCCTTAGAAATATTTACTCCCTTGGGTGAGAGGATAGAGGTAAAATATGAATATCCACATTGTAAAGTGGAAATAGAGGGTAGAATTTTACCAATTGATTTAGTAGAATTGTTTGTGCTGGAATTGAATGTGATATTAGGAATGGATTAGTTAACCACTTATCATGCAGTAATTAATTGTTATAAAAAGAAGATTAAATTTCAACTAGAGGGGCATGATAAATTTGAGTATCAGGGTGATAAGAGTGATTTGAGAATTAAACTCATTTCTGCTATTAAGGCAAGGAGACTCCTACGAAAGGGATATCCTACATACTTGGCAAGTGTAATGGATACTCATAAGACTTCAAAAGGAGTTGATCAAATTCCTATTGTCAATGAGTTTCCAGACTTGTTATACATTCAAAGCTATACATTAATTTAAACATTAACAATTAGTATTGATCTATATGTTATACATTAATCTTCAATTTAGTTTAATAAATTTCCATTTATTCTTATACTTAAAGTTTTTAGCCTAGTAATTCTCACTTAGTAACTTCATTCTGACAGTTCGGACGTTTCTATCTATAACTCAGTCTAAACTTATCCAATTGTATTGATTCTTTTTCCTAATTAAACTACACATATTAGGATCTAACATATCCAAAAATCACATTAATCACACTACTATACAATTTATGGTGTCAATTTAAACTTAGTCTCATAACTAACCTTGTTGCCCTGCATTCTTCCCTGCAACACTAATATGACAATCTCTACTTTTTAGCCCATAACTCAATCTATACTTATCCAATTAATTTTATTATTATTTCTATTTACTCTATACATATGTGATTATAACATATTCAAATTTCATATTATTTGGTTCACTTAATAATTATTAACAAATTTTCAAAGTTAAACTACTGTCCTAAAATCCTTATCCAAACATATCCTATTTCCATGCCTATAATTAATTCTATGATTAACAAATTGTAAAAACCATTTTACATTCATTTATAATACATATATATAAACATTTTTTATGTTTACCACTTTCTCTAATTCATACTATAAGGTCTTCATATTAATAGAATTTTGTAACCTATGTTCTGTTTATCAGTTACTTTGGAAAGTTAACACTTATGACTTAATATCTCATAAAAAACAAGTCCAAATGAAAAATAATTTTACAAGACAATAGATAAGACATAAATTAACACTTTTCATGTTGAACACTTCTTCTAATTCTGTATCTATCATTCTCTATAACAAAAACACAATAGCAAAATTTCAGAAAACCTAATTCTAGCAGTCACGATTTTTGTTCAATTACTCTCTCCTCACTTTGAATTTCATCAATTCCTTTTTAGACATTAAATTAACATATTTATCTACAACTTTTATGTTTTTATAAACCTCAAATTCATACATTAATAATTTGAAATACTAGCTATAAATTATTGCCTTAAAACAGTTTTCATAATCCATTAAAACTCTAGTTCATCTTAAATCTCTTTAGCTCAATTAAATCAATTGTTTACTCAATCAACCTTTAAGATATTCAAATACAATTAAAAAGGCTAAATTTAAAAACTTTACCTTGCATTTGGATGATTCTTTTCCTTCTCTTTTTCACTCCCAAAACAATTGACATCTATTTCCATCAACTTTCCTACATCACTCTTCTTTCCTCTATCCATTTTTCCTATCTTGCTTTGGTTGGTTTCTATGGAAGGGTTAGGAATTATTGTTGCCTCTGCATTAGTGGTTCGGCCAAATACCTTTGAATGGCTAGCTATCTTCATCCATTTATATACCAAGTAAATAAAAAGAATTGAAACAATGGAAAATTCTAGTTTTTTGTCTACTTGTCAATTTCCTATGATATTAAACATAAAAATCTTTATATAAATGTCCTTTTTTTTTTTTTTGAAATCTTTATCCAGCCATCTAAGCTAGATTATTCTAGAAATTTTTTGATATAAAATGATATTTCCTAATTGGGTCCCATAATTTTGAGTATTTGCACTTTTGCCCATAATTTTTCTTATTTGTATTTTTACTCGATAACTTTGTATAATTTATTTTGTCTACTTTGTTTAGAATTAACTAATAATATAGGGAGTGAAATACCTTATTTTGGGTTTTTATATCATTTAAAAATACTATGGATTTGATTTTGTATCCTAGAGACCCCGTTTCCAAAAATGCCCCTAATATTGCCTTTAATTACAATTCTTGCCACTTTATTGATTTTCAGTGTTCCAAAACATTTTTCAACTCTTTCTTTTCACCAAAAATTCACATTAATATAGATGACTCTTTACCCCCTAGTCTGAGCAAGAAATTCCTAAATCAACTGGACTACTATTTCCTAGGATAGTGTAATTAACACCGGTATTTTCCGGGACAGTGTCACAAAAATGACCCAGTTGAGGTTCAAAAATTCTGAGTGTTACACTCTACCATCCACTGTATATTTCAGTAATTAATTGAGCCTATTCATTCTTAAATTAATACCATATCAGTTACTATGATCCACAATATCCATCTACTGTACTATCTCACTATCTACTATTCTGTCTGCTGGAGTGTTACACATACATCCAATATCCATAAAGCATATAAAAACACAAGCATCATATATACATCTCAAAAGTTTAGAAAGGAGAAAGAAATCATAAAGCAACATTAAAATCTCAGTTTCTCCTTCTCTAGTGGCAGAGATCTTCTTATTGATGGGCTAGTCTATCAATCTCCATCTGAGTCAATAAGGACATGATAACCATCTCCATCCAGCACGCCATTCGATAAGCTCATCAAGTATAACCAGCTGGAACTTGCATTGATAAAGAGAACAATATAAGCAATAAAAATTACCAAAGGATCATTTCCAGAGGTAAGAAAAAGACACATACCACAATGTTCTCAGGAAAGTTCGAGGCAAGAGAATGAACAGATTTTGAAACATGGTAGATCCTTATTTGACCTTTACCTCTAACATAAGGAATCTCCCCAGTAATCTCCAAAAAAGGGTTGAAGGCAACCTCATCTATGTTTCCTGCATTAGATCTTAAATCTCTAGCTACTAGAAGAGCCATAGTGGATGCCTCTGCACTAGTACCTATAGGAGGAATATCAGGCTGAGCAGAAGGTCCAGCAGGATGAGAAGAAAGTCAGCACAGATCCCCAACACAGCCCATCAGATAGGTTTGGCAAATCTCTTGGTAAGGAATCTATAGATCAAGAAACAAAACTATGGGTGAACCAGCATAGGAACCATATGCAATATGGATGTCAGAATCCCATCTTATGTCAATAGGAGGATGTTTGGGGGTGGCCCACTCCCCAATGTCTGAACTCTTACTCTCTCCCCCAAATAGTACAGTCTATAGAACAGAAAGCAAAGTAGCAACTATGAAAATAACATCATAAAATAATTGTGTAACATAGCTGGCATTAGTTCTATCCTGGTCATAAAAGGGGTTATTGCCTCTACACAAGCAATATCAGTATCTCAAAGTAAAATTGAATGAAGAAAAAAGAAGTAATAAATGTAATATCCTTAGTGAAACCCTAACCCTAGAACCTTGAAGCTTAGTTAGAAACCTAAACCCTAGTGCCTTAAACCTAGGGGGAGTTAGGGGTATTTGCATGAATTGGTGTCTTTATGTGTTTTTTGAATTTATTCATGTGTTCAAGTGCCACTGATTGCCTTATATGTTATATGATTGACTTGATGAAATTATATGTGATTGATAAATATTGTGTTATATGATTTAAAGTGTGTGTTCCATGTGTAAATTATTGTGAATTAATTATTTGGGAAATGAATTTAGGGTAGATAAAATAGAATAATTTAATTAGGTTAGGAAAATAAATTATAGGATTTGATTGTACAAAAAGTGAATGTGAGGGAGCTATTTGGGAATTTGTAGGACTTTGATGCAAAAGGAATTGATGGAGAGGGATTTAATGGAAATTTGAATGATAAGAATCCTATAAATTTGAGTATTGATGCATCCAACACCTAATGGATGCATGTTAGGGTGCAATTAAGCTAAAATGAAATTGAAGTATAGGATCACATCCTTAATTCACCAACCAAATATAGAATTCTGCATTCTTTCTTTCTTCCTCATCTTTCCCGTGTTCTTCATCCAAGCAAAACAGAATTTACTCTTCATCCATTTCTTGTTTCAGCCAAGAAAGAACTAAAAGGGGTGTGTAGCTTTAGGTTGTTCTAGTTTGGTGGAAGATAAGATATACTTCTCCATTTCCTTGTTGCTAGAATTCTGAATTTTGGGGCTGGTTTTGGGGAAAGTGTTGCTTCGGCCATTGCAAGGAATTCAGGTGTGAGATTTGATTTACTGGTTTGTGTAAGAATTTTGGATGTTCATTTGATGGTTAGAACTTAGGTTTGGAAGATTTTCATGTTTGGTTAGGGGTTTGGTTGTATGGCCGAACCAAGTGTGTAGGTTTAGGAAAAAATTCTGTGGCTTTTGATTTATGACTATCTGATTGTTGATAATTGATGATGAGTTGCATTTGATAACTATTGAATTAAGGTAGTATTGATGAAATTGAAATTCTGTTTTGAATGACTCATTGTAACCGAACCATGACTAGGGTTTTAGGAAAAGAAATTCTGGTTTTGTTTTTGTTGAAGTAACTAGTGATAAATGGTGTTAGACAGTGTTTAAATTGCTGTTTAAATTGTGCTTTGAATGTATGATTTAAACCCTCTTTATTAGACTGAAATTGTCTTGGGGAATTTAGGAAATTGCTTGTTATTTATAGTATATGATTGAAGATGTCTATGATGATAGATTAAATATGAATTGAGGGATATTTGAAAACTAAATTTCTAGTTAGGATGTTTTTGTGGCTATGGCTAGGTTTTGGCCATCCAAGGATAACTAGAGAAGGTGATTTAATTTAGGATTTTATTAGTGATTTAGCTATCTTAATTGCTGCCTTGAATGTTAGAATGTTGAGTTTGTAGTTAGGTTAGAAAATGTGTTAGTAGCCGAACCACATTGAATATCTTATTATATATAAATGTCATCATATGTATACAGTTATCTTCACATTGAAAATTTCCATCGTAATTATTATTGTTACATTCCGATAAATTAGTATTATATCTGATAATGTCATTCATACTAAGATATATATATATATGGTGAATTAGTAATATATCGCATGTTTATAAATCCACTGAGTATTTTGTACTCACCCCATTTTGTTGAACCATTTCAGGGAGAGGAGAGTGAGGCAAGGATATCCCGACTGCTTGTATGTTCCCAGCCACGGAGCAGATGTATAGTCCATTCCTAGAGTAGTATAGATTACTTTATGATATTAGCTGTGTATGTAAATATTTTGAGTATGTCTTGTGGATATGTAAATGTATAATCATATGTTGTGATGTGTTTGAACATTTTGATATAGGTATAAATGTATATCTATATATTCATATTTCAACAGGGGTGCAGCTGATATAGTAAGCTTACATGACTGTGGCATATGGATAAATGATATTACAGGGAATTGCTATATGAGTTGATATAAATTATGCATTTTGAGTTATGTTTGGAGGTTGAAAATGGGTTTGATATTAATATTTGAAGTGTTTTATTATGTTTTCTATTTGGGCAATGTTAATATTACAGGGGAGACTATGTCCGATTTTCTATAAACTTAAAGTATTTTTGAAAAAAAAAATGTCATAAAATGATTAAATGAAATGAAGCATGTAATTCGTGGTACTGGTGTGTAAATTGTTCCCGTGCCCTAGGACCGTCATAGCCCTATAGTGTGGGGTGTGACACTAACTTTATTCTTTCACTTGACATTCAATACTTGAAATTTTCTAATTTTGTGTCTTCTAACTTGCAATTTAGATAAACTTAAAGTGTAACAATATAATTTTTAAATGTGTTTTGATAATCATTGAAATCAAATCAATAAAATTTTTGGACTACATATAATTTTTGATAATTATCGAAATCAGATCAATATAACTTTTGGACTGCATATGATTTTCGAATGTGTGATTATATTCTAACAAATATTAAGTATTTTACAAAATAAAAATATTGAATTTATAAATTTCATGAAAAATTAAATTAAATTAATGAAAATTAAGTTACAAATCTTAGTTTGATAACAAATAATTTTTATATTCAATTAATAAATTAAATTAAAAATAGTGAAACAATTAAAATAATAATTTAATAATAGAAAACTTACTTAAAAATCTATTTGAATATAAAATCCAAAAATCTATAATGCTATAAATTTATGAACATTTAATTGCCTATTAATATTATATATAATTACATTTGATACTTATATTGAAATATGAAACAATCGATTTGCAAGCTTATTAAAAAATATTATTTTACATTCAATGTATATCAATTTTTTAGACATAAAAAATTACTAAGGTCATAAATCACTGTTAAAATAGCTCTTAAAATATTGTGTTAATACTTGATAATTAAAAAAAAAAAAATATTGTATTTGAATTATTTTTCCGACAGTACCCAACATAAAAGAATAAAAAATGTTTAATTAACAACAAAATATTGAATAAAATTTTAAATAATACACAATATTGAATTATTGTTAACTATTTAAGATATGATTATGATTATATTTTTAATCCAATCATCATTAACAGATTTCAGAATTTTTATATGATTATGCCAATCATCTTAAAGTGTAAGAATTATTTTTTTTTTATTTTTTTTTTTTTATTTTTGTGTTTTACCCTTTACATGACTTTTATATGTAAGCTAGAAGTTGAAATAGATATAAATATATTATTATATATTATTTTTAATATAATTATGAACACAAAATATTATTTTAAATAAATTAAACATAAAAATAAACAATTAATTTTTAAATTAATTATTCCTTTAGATAAATATTTCATCTGTGCTCTTCAATTTATTAATTACCATTTCATTATTAGGATGAGTATATCTAAAGGTAATTATGAATATATATATATATCCTCCACTACGCTTTTAAATCTAGGGATCCGAGAATATCCTCATTATTTGAAGTCTATTTTCTTTTTTAAATGCACGAAGTCTCTTATTACAATAGATACAATTTTTTTATTATTTTAAATTAAATATTTAATAATTTTAAAAAATAATTTTGTTATTTTTTATCACCTTTTAAATTTAAACTTATTATATTTAAGGTACCTAATATATAAATATATTAAAATACCCGGTACTTGAGTTATATAGTTGAAAATGTGTGCATTAAATTTATTTGTATTTTGTTTAATGCATGTTAAATGATTGCATGTGTATATGTGCATGATAGATGCTCTAAAAATGTATGTTGAGTATAAATTACTCTTAGAATGAATTTATGATGATACATGATGAGTGATGCTTGAGTTTAAAGTGCTATGCATGATTTAGTTAAGTTGTTTGAGTTTTTGACAGTTAGAATGGAGAAATATGAGAGATTCCCACTTAGTAGACTTTTCATGGGTGTGATAAACTTTTCACCACTATGAGAATATATTTTTATAAGATTTTCAAGTTTCATTAAATTGGGCGTGAAACACCCCTTCACGGCTGTGAAAATGTTTTCGATCTTAAACATAAAAAGTGACATTCACGGCTATGAAGCCTCTCTTCACGGGCTTGAAGACTCAAACCTATATATACCTGAACCTCATTTCTTCATTTCCAACTCTTTTATTTTGTTTTCCTTTATCTTTTTCTTCATAAATATACTTTAACTATCCACTTACTCATTAAATTCTCTTATTAAACATTTATTACATCTCAAATAACCCAAAATTCAAGAATCAAACCTCCAAAAACACTAAGATTCCAAATTTCTCATGAATCCCCATTTCTAGAGTTTTAAGGTATTTATTCCAAACTCGTTTCTAAGTTCAAGTTAAGTTAATCAATGGTTAGAATAGATGAATATAAGTTGTTTATAAGTATTAAAAGGCATTTATTACGGATTATAAGAAAGATTCATAGATTTAAAGTTTTTAGGTGAGTAATAGTTATTCATCCCAATCTTCTATATTCTTCTAAAAGATCATTAAAATGATGTTAGAAATCATGTTTAAACTCTTAAAAATATTTAGAATCATAAAGATTTATCTTGTTTGAGCATGTTTAAAAACCTAATTTTAGATATTTGGAGATTTTGGTTTAGGAGAGGAGAATTCAACATGTAACACCTTAGCCTAAACCCTGATAGGGACCTTTAGGAAAATTATTTTCCTTTATTTATAATGTGTTAATATTATATGTGAATGCATGGAATATATATATATGCATGTTATATGACCTAATTTTTAGGCCTAGAGTTGGTTTGAAGTCAGTTAGGACCCAATCGGGTAAGTTTGAAATTTTTGGTAATTGGAGGACTAAATT
>CANXYC010576373.1:0-26693 GCA_948193065.1 Aleurites moluccanus | reverse complement strand
TTTTTACAAATTATATTTTCTCTTTCAAGTTTATTAACTTACTTTTATTTTTAACTTGTTTGCTAAAAATTCACCCAACTTTATTACTTTCCAAATAATAGCAATAATTAGGAGTGATTCGTTGATATCCCCTTCCTCGTGGGAACGATACTTTCTCATCTCTATTACTTGCCACGCGACCTGTATACTTGCAGTACCGCAAAGTCGCAACACCTATTCAGATTGTGGATAGACAAGTGCGGAAGTTAAAAAATAAAGAGATTCCGATGGTAAAAGTGCCATGGTGGAATCAAAGTACTGAAGAGTCCACTTGGGAAAGCGAATTTATTATGCAATAGAAGTATCCTCATTTGTTTTCTTCATGAGGTAAGACTGTTTTTAAATTCAAGAACGAATTTATTTGTAGGGGGGTAGAATGTAATAACCCTAACGATTATAATAGGAAACCCAAATCGGGTAGGAATATTTTTTTAATTTTCCAGAGAGCAATAACCAAAAATTAATCAAGGATAATGGAAAATAGACATTAAAGTGAATTATAGAATTTAAATGAGAATTAAATCGAATAAAATGGGCAATAT
The DNA here is from genome assembly GCA_948193065.1 of Aleurites moluccanus. NCBI lineage: Eukaryota > Viridiplantae > Streptophyta > Magnoliopsida > Malpighiales > Euphorbiaceae > Aleurites > Aleurites moluccanus. Next base: position 26,112 of record CANXYC010576373.1, on the reverse strand, counting down.
GAACATAGTTGAAAATGCTAGATTATAACAAAGTAAATTGAAAATACTTAATAGTTAAATAATTGATTTTTTACTAATAAATTAATGTTTAACAAAAAAACACAAAAAAAATGTGTAAATATTTATATATATATATATATATATATATATATATATATATATATATATATATATATATATTAAAATTCTTAATTAAATTAATAATATTTAAAATTTATATAATTAAAAATTGTATTACTAATTGAGATTTTTACTTGAATAGATGATTATTTGAAATAATTATGAATTTGAATTTGAGTTTCAAGTGTAAGAGCATCTCCAATAGTGCTATTTTTTAGTGAAATATCCGGTATTCAACCGCTATTAGTTTTGATTATTTGGGTTCGAGTCAGATGAAATCTATAAAGGGACAAAACTCTTATGACTCCTTTTTCCTTCATTCACATTATTCTAACTTGAAACCTTAAGAAAAACGAGCTCTTTATTAATCAAACACACATGTATTGATTTAGTAGTTCTCTTTATTTTAAAAAATATCTTTTACACAAATAAATAGCATTATGATCAATTTTCAAATATGAAAAGTGTAAATTTTTTTTAGGAAAGTGATATTGGCACTCTCTTTTTAATTTTTAGCACTTCTATTACCTTTTTCATAATTAAATTTGATTACAATATCTTTATTTTATTTAAATTAATAATTCTTATAAGAAGAAAGACTTAATTTTTATTTTCTTATATATTTTTTTATTATTATTACTTTTAATATATAGAAAGATTATTGTATATATTTTTTTAGAACAATATGATACTAAAAATTATATTTAATAAATATATATATTTTTTTACATAAGAAATAATAATAATAAAATTTTTCATTTTTACATGTTATAAAATAAATTTTCTTGTAATTTTTATTTTATTTTACTTTTATTTTGAAAGCAAACTTCTTTTTTATTATGTAGAAATTAATTAATCAAACAAAAAAAAAATGAAAATATTAATACTTCTCAATATACTATGAAAAACTATAATAATGTCAAAAATATTATTTTTTAATAACAATATGCATATGATTATTTAATTCTTTACTTGTTATTTTAATCATATAAATATATATGATTTATAAAAATATAAAATTAAAAAATATTTTCAATAAGCATAATTTAAAATATTTTCTTAAAAGAAAATATTAGTAGAATTATAATATAAAAATAAATTTGATAATTATAATTTAGAATTTAATTTGATAAATTATCTTTCATATTAAAAATTAAAAATATATATATATATTTTCTAAAGAACAAAATGATCAAATCAAATTTTAAAAATTACAAAATTAAAGAAATTTATTTTATGCTATGAAAAAATGAAAATTTTATTTAATAAATATATTTTAAAAAAATATATAAATAAATATCATTTTTATGCAATAAAAAATTAAAAAAAAAAGAAGTAAATGAAACTTAAATTTTTTTTCTTATTTTTTTTTAGTACATAAGTCTTTCTTTCTTAAAAAAACTAAAAATTAAAAATTTTTCTTAAATCCTTCTTTATATATATATAAAAATATTATTTTATTGTATATAAATTATATATTATTAAATATATTTTTATTATCAAAATTTTAAATATATATGTGTGAATTAAAAAAATAAAGAAATAAAAATTTTAATTAAACATTATTTCCTTATGATAGTTATTATTTAAATAATGGTTAATTACAATTAGGTCCATATATTTTGATCGATTATATTAAAAATATATATATTTTAAAATTATAATAAAAAAATCATTACATTTTATCTCTGTTATATTATTAGGTTCTTCCTCCATTTTATTTTTTATTTTTTTCTTTACTTAAATCCTAAAAAGTCAAATTTTAATTAAAATATTTATTTTAATAACCAAAATACATTTCTCCCTCTCCTTATTACCACCAAACTAATCAAACCCTAGAAATGTTGAAAACATTATTGAACACACAAATCAAACAAATGATCACAAGTCAGACAACAAAACCAAAAATCTCCCTCTTTAGCTTAGATATTTGTCCCTGATTCCACATTTCTACTTCTACTCTCATTGCCCATTTCTTCTTTCGCTAAATCAAACTATACCATTAACCACTCCTAAAGAGAAAATTAAAAAAAAAAAATTGTGACCCATTCATATGACATAGATATCCAAGCTTCAAAACTTTAAAGATCTCTACATGCACCTCTTCCAGCTTCAGCACATGACAGGTAGCTTCAATCGAGTACGCGCCATCGAAGCTGTTGTCTGGAAATGGCATCTCGAGGAAATTCCCATATACAACTTCATAGAGTGAATCTAGCCCAGCTTTCTTATGGTGTAACCGCACACGGTTCACCTAGTACTCATTAATGGTGATGCTGCAGTGATGGCGCGTATGGGACTATGTCCATCGCCGACCCATGACCATTTTGTTAAACCTTACCACTCTCTAACAAAAACACTTGCATAATATGTTAGAAAAATCCTAACTTTTGTTGTTATTTCTCTCATTCCCAAAACAATTCATAAGAAAAATAAAAGGTTTGAATTGGAAAGTAGTTGATCTGGATCTCCAAATGGATTTTCTGGCGGACCCGAAACATAACTAGGTCTAATTGATTATGCTCATCAGGGCAAACATGTAGGTCCAAACCCCTCTCGAAGCTTATCAATTAGGGACGTCGGTTGATAACTGAAACCAAATTACTGTGCTCTACAAATTTCGAGTCGGGTTACATACCCATCAGAGAAGACTCAATTCTCGAAAAATCAGTAACAATTCCAAAGGGACGCCTAGCAGTATACATGGGTCAAAAGGATGGAGATTTCCACAGAGTTTTTTTACATGTAAGGTCACCTTAGCTGATACCGAGAGAGAGATGATGAGGGGAGCTCGTGCTTTTTGTTAAGAGAGAAGCAAAGCGAAGAAGCTCGTGTATTTTTTTCATTAAAATAATAACTTCATTAATTGAATTTTATAATTTACATGTACATAGTTATCTTTGAAACGTTTACTAAAAGAAAAAAAAATGAAAGAATTGGTGTGATTAAAATTGATGGCGTTTAAGTAAAAATTAGAGGTATTATAGTTATTTTATATAAATTTAATGGTTTTTCTAACAGAATGATATTAAATTTTAGCGAAACCAAAATATAGAGACTTTTTAATATAATTTTGAAAACATAGAGACCTTTTAGTATAATCACCTAAAATGTAAGAATTTCATAATAATTAACCCTTTAAACAATACAAAAAAATTATAATAGTCAAGTTTAATAATAAAAAAAAATGCTAAAAACTAAAAGAGGAGTATTAGTATTGCCCCCCTTTTTTTAAGTCCAACATAGTATTTAAATTTTCATTTTCATTTTATTTTTTCATAACATATTAATGATTTTAATTTTTTCCCTCTTTCCATTTGGTAACATATCTCTCTTTTTTTTTCGTGGGAGAATTAATATATAATATGTATAAAAAATTATAAAAAGTTTGGAACATATAAAAAGCCCTTAAAAATATTATAAAATTATTAAAAATAGCTAACTAGTCATAATAAAACTCAAATCTAAATTTATAATTATTTCAAATAACTAAATATTCAAATAAACTATATTATTCAGCACTTAAATTTTAAGCACTTCACTTTTAATTTTTACCAAATGTGATCTTAATTTAGGGTCTAGAAATCTGATTTGTTTTTTGACTTAATTTAGGGTCTAGAAATCTGATTTGTTGTTTGACTTAACTTAAGGTCAACACACTCAAGACATAGCCACATTCCATAATTTTGTTCATATTTAATTCAATTTATACAGTTTTAGGTACATATTTTATTAATTTCCTGTCATTTTTTTTCTCCTTTATAAAGATGAAAGATTAGAATTGTAAGTACTAACCGTAGAGAGCTTGAGAGATAGGTAGAAAGTTGTAGTGATGGGGATGTTATTTGTCTTTCTTTCTTTCTTGTTCCTTTGGCCTCAAAATTATGTGTTTACATTTGGTTATGCAAATATGAGTTATTTGCACAAGGATGATGGTAATAATCAGTTTCTATATTATCCTTATCATTCCCCAAATCCCAACCATTTTTCTATTTGAAGGCACTGCTGTTGTTAATTTTGTTACATGTGGTGTAACTTTATTCTATTTTATTAGGATTACTTATGCGTTATGACTAACTTTTTCTTTCTTATAATATTTATGAAATAATTACTGAATTTATATTAATTTAATGACTTATAAATTTATTTATTTTACTATTTTGGTTAATTATTGATAAATGATAATTAACAATTTGACATTTTAATTTTATTTTTGAACTACTAACAGTTAAATTATGAAATATTAGTTTGTATTTATTAATCGATTTAAATTGTTGCAATTAAAAATTCAAATAATAACTAATGATGTCAAACTCAATTGTTTCAGTTGACATAACTCAAATTCGAACTCCACTTTTGTATAGAAAAGAAATAATTAATATTTGTATTATATATAATATATCCTAATAAAAAAAACAAAAACAAATACAATTAAATATTTGTTTTTATTGTCATATAAATGTATATTATTATTATTAAAATGATTTATTTATTAATTTCATCCTTATTTTTATTAATTAATTTTATTAAATGATACTAACATTTGATGTTGTGTGATTTATGGTGGTGGTAGTGGTAGCTCTTAATGCAATGGCAAGGCGTATAGGCATGTTAAATCAAGGTTTCACGCACACAAGCTGCTTCAAATCTTCAAGGCAACGTTCCAAAACTACAATTGACTGCAATTGCAATCAGACGCCGTGTCGTGTGATCAACATGTATTCTCTTTTCAACCTTTTATAACTATAAAATTATGTTAAAGTTGACACTTTCACTATTCGAGATAGAGGAAAGAGGCTGTCAGAAGAAAAAAAAAATGAAGAAATATAAATTAACTAAATGGGTTAAAGAAATTACATCACTTCACCTCTCATCGAGAAGGAAAAATAGATTGTACTTGTAAATTTTATCTAACATTTCTTATATATATATATATAATAAATTGTTAGAAAAAGATAAAAAGAAAATAAGAATCACATCTGTAGGTCTCGTGCTGGATTTTTAGCTTTGTTGGGATTTTGTATTATTTTAAGGCAATGGTACAATCGTACGCTTGAAGGTGCATCGTGGACTTAATTTGGATTGTAAGGATGAGCAAATTCTTGTTTTAGTATTGGGGAAGGAGTGAATTTGAATCTGAATTTTTTTTTAATCAAATATTAAATATATAAAAAAGTAAATTTTATATTGATAAATTATAAAAATTAAAAATAATTTATAATAATAAAAATAATTCAAACTAAATGATTCTGACAATTTTATAATTCGTTGTATTCACTTGATAATTTTTTTATTTTATATTATAAAATTCAATATCAATACTTTAATTTTACTTCAAATTTTTGACATATATACTACTAAGTTTGAGAGTGTAAGAATTTATGAATTAGTTTTGCCATGAATGAAGAAAAAATATAAATTAGTTAGAATAGAGAGAGAGAGAACTATTGGCATGCCATAGGTCTAGATTATGGTGATTTTGGAATTCAGTAATTTGACACAGAATTCTTATTATTGTACTAATTATTGCAGTAATTTTTCAAGCCTATATTTGAGGGGTGTAATCCCACTGGAAACTGCCAAACTTCAATACTTAGAACAACTGTAAGTATTTACAAAAGTTTGAATTACTAATTGATTACTTATAAGGCTTGAATTATATCAAATATTGTTTTTTATATAAAAAAAATTCCATCAAGCTCATTGCTAAATTAATATAAATAATGGGCTTGGAAGCTATAATTAATTATTAATTATGCATAATTATATTTTGTAATTCATCTGCAGCGATCTAAGTAACAATGAGCTTCATGGTAATATTCCTAGTTCATTTAGAAACTTGTCACGACTTTCGTACCTGTAAGTACTTTTTTTTTTTTTTCAATTTGTTATTACAATTAATTAGCAAATATTAATGAACTGTATGCATTGAATAATTATGAAATTTTGAAAACAGTTTCCTTAGCAAAAATAACTTGGAAGGACCAATACCAACTTTTCTTGGTGAAATGAAGTCTTTACAACGCCTGTAAGTGTTTCCAGTTTATATATGATCGGTTTTCTTTATTTATAATATTTAAGTTTCTAATTTATTATTTATTTTGTGCCTTTTCAATTTCCCCCACTATAGAGATCTTTCAGATAACTGGTTCAATGGCTCAATTCCACAGCAACTTGCTTCCCTTCCATCTCTTCAACTTCTGTTAAGTACCAAATTATCTTAAATTAATTTAATTTATGTTTTAATTTATTAAACTGTTAAGGATTTTTTGTTCCTTAATTGGTTTAATTAACAATTAAAAACAAACAACAGTATATAATTGACAATTTTTTTAATATATGTTCCTTGTGTTTTTATGAAGGTTTCTACACAACAATTTATTATATGGAGGAATTCCACCACAACTTGGGAATATTACAAGCCTTATCCGACTGTATACCATTAATAAATTACTATATGGGTTTTTTAATTAGTATTTTTAAAATATTCGTTGAAAAAATAAAATTTAAATATTATTAAATAAATTAAATGAGTAAAAAAGTAAAAATTTTGACAAACACTTAAAATAATAGTGTTTATGATGAAATACAATTCTATCAAAATTTTCACTTTTTTCTTCATTTTACTCATTTTTATAATAATTTATTTATATTTATATAAAATAACTGTTTTATAACTATATTTTATCTAAAATATTATAATTATATTTTATCTAAAATATATGTTTTTAAGGATATCCGTTAGAAAAATTAATAATCTTATTTATTTGTATTCATTAGTTAATTTTGTGTTAATAAATAAATTTTTTTTTATTGAATTGTTTTCTGTAGAGATTTGTCTGACAATCAACTCTTTGGGGTCCTTCCCCAAGAATTTGGAAACCTTGTAAATCTTAAATTCTTGTAAGTATTTTCACTTAATAATTTATTGTCAATTCAATATGTGATTGTCTTAGCCTAAAAGGGATTAATTACTTAATTGTATATAGGTGGTTGATTAACAATAAGTTGAGTGGTGAATTACCTGAAAAATTAGCAGCTGGAATCAACATGGTTGATTTGTAAGTTGCATTATTACTTCAACCTATTTTTGCTATCTAGAAAATTAATAATTTCTGCAATTACTATTGCTTGAAATATAATTTTTTTTTTTAATTTGCAGATCGATTACGGGAAACAATTTTTCTGGAAAAATACCTAAATATATTGCTAAGTGGAAGAATCTCAAATATCTGTAAGCAGCCACAATTCTTTAATACCATAATTAATTATCACTGGCTCTGAAGTAAACAATCTAAATTTTTAATTAACTGCTAATTAATATATGCTAATTGCAGGGGACTAATAGGAAACAGTTTTGAAGGACCTTTTCCTGATGCATTGTCATCTTTAAATCTTTCTGAGCTGTATGTGATTTTTATTTTTTGACATATTGAAATTTTTTTAAGAGAAATGGTGGGTCGATTAATATATTTAAATTTTATTTATAAGATAGATATTCGATTATTAAACTATTTTGGTGCAGGTTTATTTCTGACTTAATAGGAAACAATGAAGGAAGGGGTTTCCCATTCCCAAATATATCAGGAATGGCTTATTTGGAATGGCTGTGAGTGTTCTAATGTGTATAATTCCATATTTATTTGAGACATATATAGCCTTTTTATCCAAAATATATACCATTTATTTATTTTTTTTTTTTTTGCTTCAGGACATTGAGGAATTGTTCACTCATTGGCCCAATCCCAGATTATGTTGGTCAAATGAAATATCTATATTATATGTAAGATCAGTTTCTAGATTATTAATTATTTAATTATATGTTATTTATATTTGTATTGATTTACAATATATATATATATATATATATGATCTTTGTAGTGGGTGGATATATAAAACTATATATTTTTAATTAGTGTCATTACATTTGCAAAAATGCTTGTGTGGGTTCACTAATTTCATCTTTTTGACTTTGATACTTGTTTTTCCATGTAGGGACTTGAGTTTCAACAATTTAACCAATGAAATTCCAACCTTCATTGACTCTCATAAACCACAATTCATGTAAGAAAGCTTACTACAACTATGTTCTTAATAATTTATTTATTTTTTTAAAATATAATTTTTGTAAAAAAATAAAAAATTTCGAAATTCAATCTATATTATAAAATAAATACTCGATTATTAAATTATTAGCATGCGGAATAGTCTTTACAATCTAATTACGAAATCAATGAATTAATGAATAGATAGAATTAATGAATCCAAAAGTAAGTATGTAGACTTCAACTTCATAGAGGAAATTCTACTAACAGACTTTGGAACAAATGAAACTTAATTTGTTGGATGTTTAATATACCATATAAAGTTATAAACATAGCAAAATGCTAAATATTAATCAATAGTTTGAGTTGTTATAGCATCTTAATATATTGATTAATGCTTACAATTATTCAAAATTTTTTTTGTTTTTTGGAAATAAAATTAACGCATTTTAATTATAGAAATTTTCTAAGCTGTTAATAAATTTAAGGTTTTTTTTTTTTACCACTAATATTAGCATATAACCAGAAATGAAAATTAAAGTCAATATGATAATTTTGAAATAACTGATTCATTTTTATTAAATAATTTTTTAATTTTAATTTTATGAGATTTGAAATACGACATGTTTAAAAATTAAATTATATTGAGATTTTATTAAAATGAATTTTATAATAAATTATTTATTATAATTAAAAAAAAAAATCAATAAATGATGAAAATTATATTTTACTGTAATAAAATATGATTTTAATTTCTCATATCAAACAATCAAAATCACCTTTACAATAGGTGATTTTGAATCCTCGCATGGAGCATCAAATACAACCATTAAGTGTTAAATAAAGAGATTTTTTAAAAAATATAAAAAAAAAATAAAAATATTTCATTTTTACGGTTAAAAAAAAAATTAAAAATATTTTTTCAAAAAAACTACATATCTAAAAATATTTTTTAAAAATATGATATATATCAAATATATATTAAATATATATAAAAAAATATACTATACATATATTAAATATATATTAAAAAATAATAAAAATTAAAAAAAAATAACTATAAAATTAAAAAAAAAAAAATTATATATTTATGTAATATTCTCTTAAATAAATAAAGACATATACTATATCTGTGTAGTGTTATGTAAAACAAAATCAAGCCCAAGATGGCCCAACAAATAATAGATTGTAAAAAGCCCAATATGAATAATAAAAAAAAAAATCGCCTTTGAAATTTTAATAAGCGGCCTAGGCCTAGCGGTGGTGGACGGCGTTAGTCGATGCCGCCCGGCGAACGAGGTAACAGAAAATATAGTTGTTAATGCTATGGAACAGTTATTTCCTGCGAAGCGTATGAAGACGAAAGGTGGTGTGACTATGAGAGTGATATTGATGTCGTCGTCGTCTGCGGCGGCAAAGTGGCGGTGCCACGGTGGTTCCGTGACTGATGACGACGGAGTTTTTATAACTAAAATATAGAAGAGACCTAAATATATACCATACACTCATTGTTATATTTTCTCCGTGTTTGTGTCGTCAGGTACCTTAAAGGAAATAAATTTAATGGATCAGTCCCTGGTTGGCTTGCTGGTTCAGCAAACTTAAATGCGTATGTATTTGTATTTAACTGTTTTATTCATTCTCTCTCTCTCTCTCTCTTTTTATTTTTTTTTATTTTTTATTTTTATTTTTAGCAAATTGTAAATTACTGCTTTATTGATTTTATAATTTTTGTTAAATGTTTCAACATGAGTTTGAGTTTATAAGACCTTTTTCATAATCATTTAGGGTGGAAAAAAAGAATCTATATAGCTGATAAAGGCAGTTGAATTGAGTTGAGTTTCAACATGAGCTTGAGATAATAATATGCTTAGAATTAGGAAATGATTTGCATTTCTTAGTATGACTTGTTAGTTTGTGAATTATGTGAAGATTTTAAGTTTCAGTTAGGCATATGTGAAAAAGATATGATATTTATTGCATTAAAGTAATAAAACCTTGAATAATTTCAGTATGATTAAGTTAGACGGTTTTCTATAGTTTCAGTTAAAGGAAAAGGAAATAAAATTCATGACTGATTATAATTGTATTTGTACACGATTTGTTATATATGGGTTATTAGGCTCCAATTTCGATTTTGCAAAATTTCGAGTTCAAATGCATATACAATGTCAAAATGATAGTGTTCGTCTTTAGACTTGGAAAGCGTAATAATTAGCTAATTTTCTAACGGATTTAGTATAAAGTTTGACTATTTCTTTCTTTCCTTTCCCTTTTTGCCTTTTTCTGGGAGGAATACGGTTTGAGGTATCAACTTGGACCACTGAGAAATATCAGCAACATAGGTACCTTAGTAAATCAGGTATCATTAAAAGGAAATCAGAACTATATTTGAGAGACGCTTATATCATTAAAAGGAAATAAGAAATATATTTGGGAGACACTTAGGTACTCTTTTTCTTCTGTTTTTTTTTTCTTCCTTCTTTTTCCCAAATTAAATGAAAAGTAATTGATGCTCAATATCATGCTGTTGGTAGTAAGGAGTTTACTATTAGGCAAAGACAACTAAAAATTGACTTCCAACTTTTTTCATATAGTATGAGGAAGCAAAATGTTTCACACCTTCAACTTTTCAGGGTTAATTTCTGAAATTGTAAGCAAATATTGCAGGGACATTTCGGAAAATAGTTTTACAACTGCATCTTCACAACTGAGAGGCAACACCAACAATCTGTAAGAAAAAACGGTCAATTGCACTACTCTATATGCTATATCTTCATCTGTTTTCCACAAGTGATTGATTAAACTATTTTGTATTACTTATTTAATAATGACTTCTAGTCTGTTCTATCAGGAACTCTTTTGCATGCTGTGCTAATACAGTAAATTTGTAAGTTTTTTCATTCCAGTTCCTCTACCTATATCGATCCTATAAAATGTATGGTCACTGTCATTGCCATTGGTTTTATCTAGGAGCGCAGCATGGCAGAGAAGAGACTATGACTGCCACACTGATAAATCATTAAGTGAGTGTATTATTAGATTCTCTCTTCATGTGGGATATTGAATATTATCATAATTCAAGAGGAATGAAATTTATGAATGATTGTGTCGATTGTGCATCAAAATTTGTAACATGTTTCAACTTTTAAACTGGAACAGTTTGCATCTTTTTTGCTTTCATTGGTATGAAGAATGGAAAAGGAAATCTTCACAATAGCTTAGGCTATTAAGTTGTTCTGTAGTAGCCTGCCTTACTCTCCTAATTTCACAATCTTTATTGAGATGAAGCTCTGAGAATATATCTTAAAGTTTCTAACTAACAGAAAAATGCGTTGCAGATGATCACTTGTATATAAACTGTGGTGGTGAGAGGGTGCTAAGTAATGGAGTTTATTATCAAGCTGATGCACAACCTGATGGAGCATCAACGTTCTTTCTAAGTGATGATAAAAGTTGGGGTTATAGTAGCATGGGCATTTTTATTTTTTCAACACATGACCAGTACACTGTGAAAAAATCATGTGGAATTTACAGTGATGATGCACCTTTGTATAAGACAGCTCGAGTGACCCCTATCTCTCTTAAGTATTATGGTTTTTGTATGAAAAATGGTAAATACAGAGTAAAGCTTCACTTTTCAGAAATTATGTATGGTGAAAATAAAGATCCCAGCAGCAAGGGGAACCGCATCTTTGATGTGGCAATTCAGGTGAGTATCTTAAATCATATATCTAAAGTTATTAATAACATATAATAGCATTAATGGAACCATAAAATTTTGTAGGACCAAAAGGTACTCGAAAATTTCAATATTAGAGAAGCTGCCATCGGTGTAAATAAACGTGTAACTAAGGAGTTCATTACTACAGTGAGGAACCATCATCTGGAGATCCACTTGTATTGGACTGGCAAGGGCTCAGTTCGTACGCCAACGGAATATTATGGTCCTCTTATATCTGCTATTTCAGTTTCTCGTGGTATGATAGTTGTCTCAATATATATCCTTATGCTAGCAATATGGTTGGAATTTGTCATCATTTCTTCTCTGACATCATGTTAAATCTGTTGGATTTTGTTTAGTTCCTAGAAAATCCGGTGCAACGCCGTCACCAATGAGCATTGCTGCGCTTGTAGGATCTGCATTACTTCTCCCTCTATTGATTTTAGTTCTCATTTTTAGACTAGGTTGTCTTGGTGGAAAAGAAACGCATAGCAGAGGTGAGAACATCCAATAGATGAAATTAGCTTGGCTTGTCATGATAGCTTTCAACCTCTGTGATCTTTTTCTCACTAGTGATGACATCTTTTTGCTGATGAATCTTTTGCTTGACTTACATTGTGACAGAATTAAAAGGTCTCGGATTACTACCAGGAGGTTCTTTCAACTTCAGGCAAATAAAAGCTGCCACCCAGAACTTTAATCCTGTTAACAAGATTGGTGAAGGAGGTTTTGGGCCTGTTTATAAGGTCTCTGTTGTTGTGTATATATATATATATATATATATATATATATACATGCATGCGTGCTTTAAAGTGCTTAAGCTTTAACTCGATTTATGTTGCCCTGTTAGTTGACTTTGGGTGCATATTTGAACTATGGCTTCAGTTAATATAGTGTATTGTTTAATTACAGGGTGTGCTTCCAAATGGAATGGAAATAGCTGTCAAACAACTGTCATCAAAATCAAAGCAAGGCACTCGTGAATTTGTAAATGAACTGGGAACTATTTTTGCATTGCAACATCCGAATCTTGTAAAGCTATTAGGTTGTTGCACAGAAGACAACCAACTCTTGCTGGTTTACGAGTACATGGAAAACAATTCCCTTGCACACGCATTATTTGGTACGTAGAATAAGATTTTCAATACTGAGAATAAAAAAGAAATCACAACTTATCGTTACAGTGAAATTTGGATGATGAGAAGAAATGGTCATCTGCAGGTTCAGAAGAATTAAGATTGAAACTGAACTGGCCAATCAGGTTCAAAATCTGCCTTGGTATAGCTAAGGGTCTGGCTTTTCTTCATGAAGAGTCTAGGTTAAAGGTTGTCCACAGAGATATTAAACCCACAAATGTGCTTCTCGACAAGTATCTCAATGCAAAGATATCGGACTTCGGACTTGCTAAACTCTACGAGGCAGAGAAGACACACGTTATCACCAGAATTGCTGGAACAACGTAAAGGATCCTCACTTACAACAGAATGTTATTTCATATGCCTCAGTTACGAGGCTTTTTCTTTCACAATTTTTTTTTAGGTTCTTTTTTCTTAAGAACATGCATTGGCATGATTATGCTGGATAATTATATCTCAATGACATCTGCTGCTTTTACAGAGGATATATGGCTCCAGAGTATGCTATGCGGGGTTATTTAACAAATAAAGCAGATGTTTACAGCTTTGGGGTGGTTGCACTTGAAATTGTGAGTGGGAAAAATGGCACTAGTTACAGGCCCAATGATGAGAGTGTCTATCTTCTTGATTTGGCAAGTAAAATTTGCAAATCCTGTAGCATCTGTTATTAAGGAATGACTGCAGATTATAGAATAATTGTGGACTAAAGCCTTTTTTTCCGCTTTAATTCAGGCTTATGTTTTGCAAGAAAAGGGAGACTTATTGTCACTAGTGGATCCAACGTTGGGATATGATTACTCGGTAAAACAAGCAATGACAATCTTAGACTTGGCGATGCTATGCACCAATCCATCCCCTACACTGAGGCCTGCCATGTCTGAAGTTGTAAATGTTCTCGAAGGCAAGAGCAAGATAAAGGCTCCTTCGTTCCACGTTCCATACTCAACTGATGATTTTGCAATGGCAAAGGCTGTAGCTAGCTTCATTCCACGCATACGATCTGGCTGCAACTCTACAGGAAAGACATCTAATCCTGTCACTTACGATGTTGTGAGCAGAGATGAAGATGAGTATGGAATTTATGCAGATTGTTCCTCAGAGATGTTGGACAAGATAGATAGCATGGTGTTATCGTCTTAGTCTTGAGGTATTTTGATTCTCCTTGCGTGAACTACTGCACTTTCTTTCATGTAGCTTTGTTTATGACCTATGAAATCACTAGTGGTAGCAGCTTTTTTTTTTTTTTTTTTACTTGCTTTAATATGCTACCAAGTTTGCTGGATTTTCCCCATGTTTGTACCTATCTGTTCGTGGATGAATAAATTAATGCTTCACACAAAATATGATATTCAGCCATTGTTATTAAAAACACAAGTAATAAGAGCCAAGGGATAAATTTTTTTAAGACATCAAATCCGGTAGAGCAAACTTGTTCATAGTAACAGAAATGAAGCAACCATGGTGGTTTGGTCTCATTTTAGAAATTGATCTCGATTTTAGATGATAATTAATTTTCTGTTCCTCGGGCAAAGGATTACGACTTACCAGTGTCATTCAGACTAACCCATACTGTCATGAACAACAGCTCGTTTCTCTAATGCCAACTTTTTCTAACTCTTAAACGACGACGCTCATGGCACCAAATATCAAACTAAGTCTTGTTTTATGTTTTCAACCGAGCTCTTCCTCGAAGGCTAAAACAACTGTTTACTTTCACGGTTGGTCGGCTTATGGATTCCTTTTTCTTTTTTACATTTATGGCCCAGCAGCAAAGACAATTCCACCAACATGGGAAGCCTTGCTAAATTCCATAAGCATTATGGTTCAGGGAAAAATAAATCCACACCCTTGGCAAATTGTCTAATGTACATAAAATTCTTTACACACTGAACAAACAGAATTGTTTAGTCCCTAGACTCACAAAACTTTAAGATCTTTTGTTATGGATATAAGATCATAAGAATTGGTATTTAATTGACCTTTATACATATATGAACGCTTCAAGGTTGAAGCCAAAATTTTATTTTGATATGCAGTAGCTTTATCATGGAGAAGACACTGAATTGAACTCTATAATAAACGGCGCTTAAGAATTCTTCATTCTATGGGTAGAGTTCCAAGAACATTAATAATTATTTGAGCTACAACGTCAGCATTGTCTGTTGAAACCAATTTCCTTTTCCTCTTTATTTACACTGCACAATTTATTATAATTGTATTAGCCATCAAAATTGACAAAAACAAAAGGGAAAATATCATAAACAAAAATTTTGTGCATCATGAAAGTTGGTAGCAGCATGAGTTCTTATACTAGGAATCAAGATTAGATGGATTAAGATCCTGACCAGATGAAAATGACGAACCAGTCCATGCAGTCTCTGATGATTGAATGAGAGACTGAGATTCACTTGAACTATGAAGTGAAATTTGATTATGCTGGTTGCTCAAGCCCTTTAATTCTAATTCATCACCATATTGACTTTGACCCATGACCAATTCACGTACAGCAGTTCGACCTTCAAGCATACTTACTACTTCAGACATTGTAGGCCTAAGTGCAGGAGAGGTGTTAGTGCATAGCAATGCTACTTTTGCCATTCTAATTGCTTCTTCCTTCTTGAACTTGGAACCTAATCTTGGATCAACCAGCTCCATTAAGTTTCCTTTCTGTTGCAAGACGAAGGCCTGAAATAACCACAAAGAAGAAATTTCAAAACTGATGCAAAAAAGTTCAAAGAAAAAAAAAACTTTCCATATTTCACTTCATGCAATTCAGATTATAAAAAAATGTATATGTATGATATGACATGACTGCAGTTTAGGGAACTCTTAACATTTTAATTAAACATTACTTCTCTCTTGTTTATGGAGGAAAAAAATCTAGGTTATGGAAAGTATGATACCAGTAAAATATTTTTAAGTTCAACTGAACTTCAAATTTATCAGAATGATATTGAGATTCTGTTGAAGAAAATATATTTATTTTCACCAGCCTGATGTTCAAGTGCTGCTTTTATTGCATGTATCAAAATTCAAAAGAACATATCAGAGAACTTACCCAATCTAGGAGACAGACAAAATTTTCATCTGGCCGATATTTCATGTTGCTTTTGCCAGTAACAATTTCTAATGCAACCACCCCAAAACTGTAAACATCTGCTTTAAGAGTTAAGTAACCCCATAATGCATATTCTGGTGCCATGTATCCTCTGTACGAAAGAATGCAATAATATGTAATTTTCTTCACTAAAGCAAGTAAAAAAAAAAAAAAAAAAAGAAAGAAAAACTGAGTAGCACATTGCTAACTGTATCCCACTGTCCCAGACATATTGGGACTTGGAACAGCAAGTAAAAGATTATACAGTCTTCCACAAGCATTGCCAGCAGTCTTTTTCCACATTAGTGATAACAGTAAATAGATTAAATTGTCAAGGATTTAATGCCATTATACATATAGCAAAGCTGATCCTTTGCACTTGAGAGATTTTTTTTTTTTTTTGGAAATGGAGATAGATAACGATCACTGCATTATTGCAGGTATTTAGGAATATCTATTTTCCACATGCTCATAATTGTGGTTTGAGATTAGATAAAGAAACAGAAGTATACCACTCTTTGTATGCAAAAAAAGATTAGTGAGAGGATAAAAAAAAAATCATAGCTTACATGGTTCCGGCAACTCTGGTGCTGATGTGGGTATTCTCTTCTTCATCAAGTTTGGCCAAACCAAAATCAGAAATTTTTGGGTTTAGTTCCCCATCAAGGAGTATATTAGGAGTTTTGATGTCTCTATGAACAATTTTCAATGCAGATTCTTCATGCAGGAAAGCCAGACCTTTTGCTATGCCAACACAAATCCTTTGCCTTGTAGCCCAGTCCAATTTAGACTGGCTTTCTTCTGTGTCTTCATGTAACATGCATGAGCAATCAGTAAAATACCATAGCCTAATTCTTACCAAATAGTATACTTTGTTTTTTTTTTTTTTTCCTTGATCAAGTTGCACAAACTTTTATTCAAGAACTGAACAATAAACTTACCAAACAATGCATGCGCAAGGCTATTGTTTTCCATGTATTCATAGACCAAAAATAATTGGTTCCCTTCAACACAACATCCATATAGTTTAACAAGATTTGGGTGTTGTAAAGCTGAAATCATGCCTATTTCATTTAAAAATTCTCGATTTCCCTGCTTTGATCTGGAAGAAAGCTGCTTAACAGCAATTTTAGTACCATCTTTCAGTGTTCCCTGCAGCAAGGGCATAATGTAAAAGTTGCTACAGTTGATCATTCATTTGTCAAGGCCAAACAAAGATAAATAGATAAAAGAAATTTTCAAGAAATGATAGTATTGTTCCATACTCTGTAAACTGCTCCAAAGCCACCTGCTCCAAGCTTGTTAGTTGGATTGAAGTTGTTAGTTGCAGCTTTAATTTGCCTGAAGGTGAAAATACCAGTTTGCAAATCTAAACCTAATAGTTCTGTACAACGAACAAGACCAACGGACAAGACCAAGTCCAATTAGAAGAAATGGAAAGAAAAACCTGCTTTAGAACAAAAGTTACAGAAACACTCCGCAATATCTCTTTTTGGAGATCACATCATGCACAACAAAGAAACAACAAACAAAAATGATAGAAATCACATTTGAGATGTGATGGCTTCTCCTTTTCAACAATTTAATATAACTACCATTTTGCTATTTCATAATGGCTATAATTTGGAAAATCTCAAGTCAAATGGAAATTTTTTAACATTTGCTTAGTCTCTGAAAATAGTGTCATCATATTTCATTTAAAAGTTTTCAAGCACAGTATGATGCAGGCAAAGATTTGAAAATTACCTGATGGCCAATTCAGCTTTAGTGGTCATCATAGAAATCAGGTAGCAGATGAATAAAATAAAGCCGATAAAGGAACCCATTTTAAGAATGCTACAGTAGTTTCCATGGCTATAATTTCATTTTTCTAATTCTTTGTTAGCACAAAAGTTATGTTCTGACATGCTACAATGAGAAGCAGATAATATGAAGATTGCAAACAAATAATAACTATTTCAAGCTATGAAGCACCGACACTCTCTCCTAGTTGGAGAGTCGGTGTCGGACACCGACAAGCTTCCAACACATGGTCAACGATTTTCGACATTTTGACTAATTCGATATGCGTATTTGACCGTATCTGACATGACCAAACGGTAGTATTCGTAAACAAAAATCCAATTTATTAATAATTAGTCTACAAACAATAAAAAAATGGACTAAATGAATAATAAGCAGAAGGACTAAATTGTAATATGAAAAATGGTAGTATCCATTGATGAATACAATTTCTTTTATTTATTTATTTGTTAAATTAATGAATATGAATGATATATATAATGTATATATTAAAAATATTATTTAATATTCATACATGTCCCAACGTGTCGAATCTAAATTTTTTTAGAATTAACGTGTCAAAATGTCGTAACGCGTGTCGCGTGTCGGTATCGTTGCTTTATAGATTTCAAGGCCATAAACAATAAAAAGTTTTGAATCATCGCAATACTAGAATGATTGAATAAGAAATTCTTCATTTTTTCATTTTGTTTACATTCAGTACCTTGTTCTTTTGTTGCCCTCCCTCCCAAATAACCTTTCCACCAAAGAGTGCCTGCAATAATGAGAATGAAGAACAATGGCAAAACCACAGCTCCAGCCACAATGAATTTCTTCTTTTTGGCTTCACTTGAAACGGGGGGTTTAAAGTCTATGAAAATTAGAAAAAGCAAGACCACTGATTGTGAGATTGCATCCACATAAGTCCATAAAAGCATGCATCAAAACTATGAAGCATTCAAAAATTGTATTGCCTATCATATATTTATATGCACCAACCATGTCATTCTAGTCATGTACCATATGAAATACAAAATTCTCTAGTACAAGAGGCACAAATTACCAGATTCCACATCAATTGCAGATATGAGAGGACCATATGTTCCTCTCTTTGGTGTAGCTGTTGTTCCTTTCCCAGCCCAATGAAAGCGGATCTCTAAAATTCCATCCTTAACAACTGCTTTAAATTCCCGAATAATCACCTTATCAACCCCTTTTGCTTCCTCTACAATATTAAAGTCCTCCAAAACACGATTTTCCTACAACATGCAAATTTAATCAAACCATCTTCTCTAACAGATAAAGCACATAAATAACATTGACTACCTGAATATAAACATCAAATATCCGTCTCCCAAGACTGTAGAAAGATCTATTATCTCTCATTACTGTCTCTGCAAAGTGAAGCTTAACAGTGTAATTCCCATTTGCTAAACAACGTGCATAGTATGAAAGGGAGAGAGGAGAGACACGTGCTCTTGTGTACAATTCAGAATTCTTCATCCTAAGGATAGATGAATTTTGTGCTATATAGTCACTTGAGGATCTATTTTTATCCCAGAAATGTCCACTATTACTGAATTCCCAACTCTCCTTGATGGGAACATATTTTGCTGCAGCTGCTGGCTCTTCATCTGCTTCATAGGCGATGCTTCCAATTGTGGTTGCACCTCCACCGCAATTTATATGCAATGAATATCTGACTACAAAGATTACAACATATTAATAGTGCTGGCATGCACAAAATTAATGAAAACAAGAAAGTATTTTTCACTGTCAGTTTCATTCTTCCAAGTGAAATCAAAAGAGAAAAGCCTAAAAAAATAATTGGAGCATGTACCATGTATTTTGATTCAAAAGAATGACTACCTTCTGAACAAGGATAGTTTTTCAGGCACTCAGCAGTTTTTCTGAAAATCGTATAAGAAAGAAGTATCAGCTTATGTTAAAAAAAAAAAAAAAAGGAAATAAGGAGAGGGGAGTGGGTGGGGGTGCAAAAACAAATTTTATCTTAGAACTTCAACAAAGCATAATCTTACGAATTGTTCCCTCCCGAGGTGCTTCTAAACAAATTTCTAATGGATCAACAAAAAGATAAGGTTCAGAATGTATGAAGCAAAATAACATTCTTCAAACAAAGAAAATACAAGAAAAAGTAGAAGTTGTTCTTACAGTGTATCTCGACAAGTAGGTGGCAATGAGCTTTCAGTAAAATTATTGCGAGAAAGGTCTATTTCACTGCACACAATCATTAAACTTCTTTCAACATGTTTTAACAATGTAGAGTTGACAGAAAATTATGATTGGAAACTATCTAAATTGTTCAGGTATAGATGTACAAAAATATTTACCTTCTTCTATCACCAGAAGAAGAGTTAGATATAATTTTTAAGTTATCCACCAATTCGGTTTTTTAATCTGTGCAAGTCCAATGTGATCAGTCAGGGTTAATCAAACGTTTGGCCCAAGCCTCGCCTCAACTTTGTGAGGTAGTTAAACTAAAGTTTTTTTTTTTTTATTTTGTCCATGGATGGCCACTAAACCAGCCTGCTCGATGGGGGGTGGCCTTCCCCCTCCCTAAATGCCACCTACCCACATCAACAAGAAATCAACCCTCCTCATCCAAAAGGAAATTGTTGGCTCTGGCTTGGGGATTTGATCCCAGTTCCCAAGACTACAAATTGCATCCAAGAAAAGCCACTAACCAATTGCTGGGTTAAATGTCTGATATTAAATGTGAAGGATTAAACAGATGGAAGTCAAAATTCAATATGTATTTCCATTTCCATAAGCCATATAAAGCAAGAAGCAAATTGAAGTTGTCAGTATAATGAGGCGATTTCACCTACTACATATGGCAGATTGAAATATCCAACTGATCCTAAAGAGGTGAATCTTTATCCAAACTAGGAATCTATACTTGGAAATGTATGCTTCTGAATTTATGCAAGTATGCATGCATATAATACATTTATGAATCAGAATTATATGTTTCCCTAGGACAGAATTATAAAATACATGGTCAACATAATTTCATGCAAAAACAAATATAGGATTAAAGAAAAACACACGTACGCATGGGTATCTCCATTCTTGAGCCAGTCTGGGATCGGTCCAGAGAAGAGGTTGCTTGTTAGATACCTGTTCATCAGGTAGCATCAAGTCAATTTCTTAGATAATAGATACTCATTGTTATACTTTGATGAAGGGAAGAAAGGCAGACATTAAGAAGACAAAGTCAAACTTACTCCAATTAAAAGGCAAGTACTGACTTTCAAGGGAGTAAATGGCAATTTACATGCTCTCTAAATTGTAAACATCATATAGTGTTTTAGTTTTCTCTTACACAGGAAAGAAAAAGAAGATTGCTTCTCAACTTATTTTCCAGCATTATTACTATTTCAAAAGGCTGTATAGAGTCATGGAGGAAATTTTGATGTTTATTCAATGAGAATATAGGATAAATTTTTTATTAATGATTCACAAAGCATACTTTCAGGCTGATAGCCATGGGAGGGATAGGTGCATCCTTGGTAAAATCAAATTCCAAAAGGTGATCATATTGTATATATCTATTTATTATGTAAAGATAATCTTCTGTGTCTGCTAAGTAAATTTTAGACAACCCTGAAATCTTAAACTATAGGGTCAGATGGCTATTTCACAGTGTTAAATTTGGATGTAAAACTTTGAAAGGCTTGTATGGTTTTCAAAAGTTCACAGCAACTATCTACAGAGAAGTCTCTCTATGCACCACAAAAATATGCTATCTAGCCAACTTCATGAACCTAGAATGCTTACACATTCTCCAATTGTGTCAAACCTTCAAGATCTGTTGAAAGATTTCCTCCCAATCTGTTGAAACTGAGATCTCTGCACGGAAACACATTTTTTTAAAAGCAAAGGTCAGAAGCATGATGCAAAAATCTTAAACATTGCCTGCAGGAAAATAATTAGCCAATTATACTATAAAGAGTATAGCTCCATCTATCTCAAGACTCCAATTTCTAGTAGAAGAAAAGGAATTTAATAATTGGGAGGCAAGGGAACAAAAGATTACAAAATTTTCAAATTTGGCATTGCTGCTATATAAGGCGGGACTGGTCCAGATATATTACAATTCCTCAACATCCTGCAACATAAATTATCTTCATATAAGCTAAATTACTGAAGTAGAGATATTATGATTTTAAACCACCCATCATTGTTAATGATGACTTACAACTTGTTCATCCCTGACATGTTTTCTAAGTGTGGAAACTCTGAACCTTCTCCATGTAAGTCACTAATTCTTCTACAAAATAGAGAATAAGACAATTTTCAGATGTGCAATTTTCAAATTTTTTCAAAAACAAATAAGGATGTTAGGATAAGTAAGACTACAAGAGTAACTAACTTGAAAGGCATAACTTACAGTTCAGTTAAATTATTCAAAGCAGAAATGCTAGAAGGAATAGGCCCTTCAAAACCACTAGATTGGATCTCTCTGTTGGCATATCATTCAAAAGGGGTTAAGAACTTTCCTCAAAATAATAAACCAGAACTGTGTGGGCTAAGCAATGGAGATGGGAAAAAGCACGTACAATCTCTGAAGATTTTTCCAGCTTAAAAAAAAATTGGGTATTTTTCCAATGAAGTTGTTGCTGCTAATCCTACTGCATATGACCCAATACAAAACTAGATTAAGAAATAAAAAGCCTTAAAAGATTAATTTTATAAAGAAATAACAAAACTAAGAGTAATGCAACATTGTCAAATGCAAGAATGATTTTTACAGCTCTGTTAGCTTGGTCAAATTAGTGAGAGCCACTGGTAATGTTCCAGTCAGATTGTTTGCACTAAGAAAGCTGCAAGTAAAGAAAAAAAAAGTAGTCAATTTAATCTAACATTGTTTAATAAATTCAGAGAACACTTTCTGATAGAAAAGGTTTAAGGGACTGACAGAATCTCCAAGTTAACCAAGTTTCCAAGCTGAGGGGGAACAGTTCCTGAAAACATATTGTTTTCAATGCTCCTGAATGAATTGTCACTCAAGATTATCACAAGCTAAACAAATGAACCTTTTGAATAACTTTACACTAAAAAAATGCCTTAAAAAAGGGAGATAGAGATGTCATACAAGCCTCTAAGTGTGACAATGTTTCCCAAATAGGTAGGAATATGTCCTGTTAAGCGGTTAACAGAAAGAAGCCTGCAGCATATGCAATATTAATTCAGTATGAATGAACATTCGTTAGCTACCTTAACATTGACTTACAGACACTGCTTACAGATATTCCAACTTCATAGAAGCCCATTCCCTTGGTATATCACCACTAAGGTAGTTTAGATTAAAATCACTGTACACCAGATACAAAATTTGTAATTGATATAAGCTTTCAGTCCATTTTGTAAGTGTTAAATTATGGAAACAAAGTGATTGGAATTAGGCAAATTTCTTACAGGAAATTAAGGTAAGGTAGTTTCACAATAGCACGAGGTAGTACACCAGCAAGATCTTGCCCTTTAAGTGATCTGTATTACAAGAATTCAAGACCTATGAATTCCAAAATTTAGTATTCTAAACCAACTAATACGGATAAAATGAAAACGAAAAATCTGATTATAACTTCCCATTGACCAATAAAGATACCTAATAACAGTAGCATTAGTTATAACCTTTCACATTATCTGTCAGAATCACTACGCCCACAAGCACTTAAAGTCATCAAATTCTCACAAATCATGAAGTAGAAGTATACTGTTGATTGATTAACAATTATAATCTAAAAAGTAATTTAAACATTGAAGTAAAGCAAAAATGGGATCTTACATGCTGACAACATGACATTCCCCACCGGAAAAGGAGCAATTGCAAGTCACATTATTGCTGAAAAAGGGTCTATCCTTTGAATTTGGTGTCACCCAACTCGTGTCTTTACTGCAAGGATCTACTTTAAAATTCCAGTCTTTTTTCCCCAGTTGGATAGCTACTTCATATAAAGCTTCCACTGCAAATACATAAAGCTCATCTTACTGCAAGGATCTGCATTTTTTCAAGGAAAGAAAGAAAACCCAATAATTGATATACCTTCATTACTAGGAAGATGACCTTCTTGTTCTTGTGCTTCAACTTTGATTGCTGCCATGGCCTTGAAAATTAGCAAAATAATCAAACTTGAGCTAAACAGAATCTTGAAAATTTCAAGAATTTTTGCCATTTTCTCTTTTTCCTCCTGCTTACTGTAATTAATTCTGGAGCAATGATTGCAAGTTACAAATCAATATAATGTTCTTTACAGACTATTCCACCATAACCACAACCACCCATGACCTGCTCTTATGGCTTTACTTGCCGGAGAAGGGCCAACTCAGCATTTAATAAATTCTCTTACACGTGAATCAATCAATTCGTCCAAATAATTCTAACTGTTAAAGTTTATTTTCATTGTAATTTTCTATCTCGTGTTCAAACGTTAAAATTATAAAATATATAATTATTAAATTTTTTCATTTTAATAATTACAATTCATTTATTATTTTAAAAACTTTCTTTAACTCTCTTATATTTTATATCTATAATTTATTATTTCTATTTTCAAAATATTTTTAATAAAATTATTATTATATGATTAAAATAAAATATAATTTAAATTATAAAATATAATAACTAAATTAAGATATATCAAAAAAAAAATTAAAATATTTATATTGAAAAAGAGAGAATATAATTTTATACTTAAATTTAAATTAAATTTCCAATAATTTTGATTAATTACCAATCATCCTAATATAACTTTAGCTGCCATTAAATTAATTAAGAAGCACGTGACACTATTGCTTGATCTTCCATAAATTAACCCTTGTAAAAGAAGATTGGCTGGTCCAATTTTAGTTAGAATTTTCTTTACACGTTTTTAATTTATAAAATATTTGAAAATGATGTAAAATATCAGGAATAAGTATCAAAAAGATTACAATTTTGAAATGATTTGCGGATTCTTATGTTTGTGTGCCATAGGAAAGTAAGGGATAAAGAAAAAGAAAATGAGAGGATCAAATTCTTATCCATCAATGCTTTTTTGCGAGGCTTCAAAGCTTTGAAATTAAAAATATTTGTCAAAATGTAAATTATTTATTTCAAGATTAAAAAAAAATATCGTTAAGTTATGATAAAAAAAAAAATTATCTTTAAGTTATAATTTAGTATATATGAGTGTATAAATTTACATAAATATATCTAAATTATTTTTTGTAAAAATATATTTTGATTGTTAACTAAAAATGTATTTTAATTTTCATTTTGAAATTAAGAAGTCAATAATAAATTTTATTAATTATTAATTAAAGTTTTAATTTAATTATAAAAATCTCTTAAAAGATTAATGATAAAATAAAATTATTTTGTAACTTAAAATTGGAATCTCACTAATAGTTAACAAACCTTTTTAAAATTGCTAATTAATGTAGAATAATACCCAAATTGGATATATTTTATATTTACTTGATTTATAATAATACCCGAGTTGGAAATATTTTATTTATATTTATATATAATAAAAGAGTAATTAAATATACTTTAAAAAATTTAAATATATTATATTTTACTTTTATATTTATTAAAATAATTATATTATTTTATACATCAAGATATAATATAATAATAAATATATATTATTTAGATAATAAATTTATAATTAATTTTTTCGATGTTGAAAAAATATATTATATTATCCTTTGAAAAATGTTTCAATGTATGTAATACAAAATCTAAAAATTTAATAAAACCATATAAATAGTGATTATTCTTTTATTATAGGCTTAGCCTTGGTTTCTCGCCCCTGGTGTGGGAAATATTTTTAATTAAAAGTCAACATGACCCTTCTACGCAATAACACCTTGCGACCCCAGTTTTGGACTCATTCCTTAATTTGTTAGTATAAAAGAAGTTGGAATTTTAAGAAACATACTATTAAAAACCTCTCTAATATGGCTGTGCTGACTGCCCACCTTTTTACAGTTGCAAGCAATTGCAAGGACTCTGCTCAAAATCAAAAAGAATTATTTACAAAAGTATGACATTTTAAATTTTTTTTTCAAGAATATGTTCATATCAATTTATACATCAATCAAAATTCAATTTTTTTTTTCAACTAGTAAAAAACTATGAAATTTCCTTTCAAGGTTTCAAAATCTACTTAGATGGTGAAAGCTATGGCCTCACAAGAG
>CANXYC010576367.1:0-16193 GCA_948193065.1 Aleurites moluccanus | reverse complement strand
ATCAAATTATTAAATGAAGATTTTATGATATCCTAAAACTGAAATTTACTATTTGTTCATGAGATTACCATGTATATGTATATATAATGTGAGTGACTTGGTCAACCTTCTTGGATCAAGTTCACATGATTTTCTACTTGCTTCTTACTTGTTAAACTTGCATGAAATTATGATATATATATATTGATGGTCTTACGACCAATATGTTCTTGTGATATGAAACCATATGACCTTATGGATAGAACGCTCTTCCCAATGAGAGTAAATTCATTGGTCTATTGTGCACTTTGGGAACCTAGCTGGTAGGGTTTTTACCAGTGTTCCACCTAGAGGGAACCACGAGCTCTAGGCGTATGCCTGGCCAAGCATGCGTTTGCGATAAGGTAGCAAGGACTACTGATGCGCTCTGTTATGATAAGTAGCATGGCTATAGATTCATTCTGTAGTTCTACCATGATGTTTGATAGTGCTATTCGATTGTGAGCACTCATGTTTCTTTGTAAGCCTAACCACATTCTGATTCTTACCATGTTCTTGAAATAAATGTTTCTTTCGGATTATATATATATTTATATAAGTGTGTATATGTATTTCTTTCTTACTGCATATTCATATCTTACTGAGTTGAAGGCTCACTCCTCTTCTGTGGATTTCAGATAATAGTATAGCTCGTGAGGGAGCTAGTAGAGAAGATCAAGCTTTTTGACTTATTCATCCTAAGAAGCTTCCACTGTAATTCTTTTGATATATGATTATGTATATCCATTGATTGACATTATGACACAATATGTAATGAGAATATTCTTTAGAGCTCCGTAGTTAGTCATTTGAGGATGATAATATTATGATGTATGAATTGTTACCTTTGGGTACTCTTGTTCCTCAGTTATGTGAGATGCATCTTTTGATCAGTAAGGAACAAGAGAAAGCTATGTAATGATAATGGTAAAGATATGATTGATGTTTAATCGAATTTATAGAAATGATCATTGTATGATATTTATAATTAATATATTTATGTATGAGATTCAGGATATGTGAGTTCTACAGGTTTATGGTGGCCTTAAGCCCACCCTTGCCTTAAGACCATCGTACCACTGGAGTTGTGGTGTGACAATGATGATGAATAACTAAATAAAAATATATTTTTGGATTTTATTATTACTTGACTTATTTTCAATTAAAATTTAAATTGATTTAATTAAATAATACAAATGATTTAGGATTTGTAAATTGAGAATGATGAGTTAGAGTTCATATAAGTTATACTGAAAATTACAAATTACATAACTTTTATTGGAGTAATATTTTACGGTGAATTTTTGATATGTTTGAGAAATAAATGTCTAATTTATGTGTATTAAATTTTAAAATGATCCGACGATTGGATTGCCTTTTATAATAGAATTTGTATAGACTATCATGTAAAAAAATATGTTTAGGATAGCCCCAAAACATGAATTTTTCAAAGGGACAAATAAAATTATTTTGATTTAAATTTTTTAAAGTTAATTACTTGATATGTTTAGTATATTATGAAATTTTTGTATAATTTTTAGAGTTGCGGAAGATAGGTTTATAAGTTAAGTTTTGTATATTGACAGTGTCAAGGCAGCTTGTTATATAGTCAAAATTAGATTGATATTTGGAGACTCAAATGGATTCCGAATTTAAAGATTTTTTTATAGTTATATTTATGTATATATTAAATAATTGACGCTAAAATTTGAGTTAATTTGAATAAATTTATAATACTCTGTAATAGAAAATATATCTGCTGCTATAATGAGTTTATTGGAAAGAATTTGTACTTTAAGTTACATTTAAGCATGTATTTCATATAAGTTATTAGTATTGCATTTGCATATGTTAATTGTATATGTTCTTGGCATTTTAGGTTATAAAATGTTGATTTATTATGTATATATTCAGGTGTTGACTTTGGTGATTAGAAAATTGATTAATCTTATTTTAAATTACATGATTTCATGTTAGATAATATATAAAATTCAATTAAAATGATTTTATTTTTATGTGTGTAACTTTTATATGAATAAATTAATTAAATTTGCTTGTAATTAGAAGTTAGGGAAGACAAGCTATATAATATTAATAATTATATGATTTATAGATTTGTTTGTAATGTATGCGTAATGTGTATATGTAATGGTTGTCATTGAATTTTTAATATTAGAATTTATTTGTATCTAAATTTATAAGTCGTTATTATTATTATTACTTTTATTATTTTCTATATGAAATTTTTATTTGAGGGGAGATAAAATCTTGAACCTCCCATAATACTTAAGTTTCTTTTGGATTTCGGCCTTATATGTTATATATATTTCCCTGTGGATAATGATCCACAGTATTTATATATTACTCGGGTTTTAAACTTTATATGTTATACAGGTTTTAGATTTTATATGTCTATTTGCCACATATGTGTAGAAGTGTTTAGTTGAAACTCTTTCCCATTAATTATTTTAAATAATTATTTGTGAACTTATAAGTATATAAGAAAAATATTATTTGTATAAGCGATATATGAAATTTATATACTCTTATGTTATATAATTTTAAAGAAAATATTTGATGATTTATTTAAACTATTATTAATATTTGAATTATTGTTTATGCTTGTATATGTGTTAAATATGTATATGTTTAAAATGTTAAGTTTCTTTTATACCTTTATATTTTTTTTATTGAGCCTGTAATTTGCTCACTTCTTTAAATTTTAATTTTTTTTACATTTCTAATCTTCATTTGGTTAGACTCTCTTCCTTTCTTTCAAATCTAAACCATTATTTTAAAGGTAATTATGAGTAATTTTTTTTTTTTGAGTATTTGAGTTGATTTTCAAATATTAATTGTAATAAATTTTATTTTATTTGTTATTATTTGTATTTAGATGATGATTTGATAGATATAAATAATTGACTAAGTGTTTAAATATAACTTGTTAAATTATAAGTTTAGTATTTATTAGGCTTGCAAGGTTATATTCTGATATAACTTCATGTCGGTCATGACTTCAAATTTAAATTGTAATAGTGATAATATTAAAATTTGACATATAATTAAGTCACCGTGGATGCAAATTACCTCTAAATTATGTTGGGGCGCATAAATGGAGAATTAGCTTACCAATTCTTTCACCACTGTGTTTTCTTGCCAATTTTGAAAAGATGTTGAACCAATTTGGACGACCAAATTGCGTGCGCACCTGAAACTCCTCACTTGTATGTCTATTATTTTGTATTATTTTGAGATCCTAAAGATAAAAATGTATATTTTGAAAAAAATGAATTGGCAAATAAGCATGCAATAGCTATAGGTATTTACCAGAGTCAGAGATACAATGCCAATGCCATTATTGGCTTGATATAATGCTTGTATAGCACTTATTAAAGAACATCTTGCATCTCCTTCTTGATAAACACTAATTAAAAAGTGGTGCATCTCTATGATAGGCTAAAAGGATATTAACACAAAATGGGAATTAATTGCTAAACAAAAATTAAAATAATAATAATAATAAATGTTATTGTTGTTATAATGTTAATTACCTGTTTTTGGTTTGTTTTTGATATTTCTCTTAAGCTGTCCCTAAAGTTTAGGAGATTTGTTCTCTTGTAAAATTAGTCTGTGATAGATGGAATCTAAAAAACAAAAAGATAAATAGTGGAGAATTAGTTATGGAGCACAAAAAAAAGAAGTAATACCATTGCTCACGCAACCATTAATGATAAGCATCTACAAGGAATGGAATGATTTCATTTTCTTATCATATCATTAAAAGACACAAACCTAACTATTTCATTAAGGGCAAATGGAATTTTTTTTATTTTTTATTTTAATACAATAATGACATCAAACCAACAAAGAAAAACAAAAATGGAATACAACTTCTTTCAGAATTTGCCCTTTAACTAGTTATAATTTCAAATGTTCCCCACCTTACCAATCTTCAAATAAACAGGAAATTTAACAACCTTTTTATCATTCCCATTCCCATCTTCATACCAAGCATTCTTGAATTTCTGAGTAACTTCATCTCTCAAAAGATCCACACCCTTTTCTTTAGCTGTTTGATAAGCAGACCATGACCTTAAATAAGTTAAAAACTCATCCAAACTCATAACTCTCTCAATGACAAACTTAAATGGTCCTGTGTGATCAGTTCCCTCAACTGGGTCAAATGGAAAATGGATATTCTCATACTTGTCATCTACCCATTTGCGCTCTGCCTCCCAATAAGGATCAGTATCAATGGCATAAAATGGGTTAAAAACAGAGTCTACAGAGTCATTAATTTCTGGTACTGTGTAGCACCAGGCTGCAATTACTCCACTGGGTTTTTTTAATACCCATTTCACTTGTTCATAAAATTTAGGCAAATCAAACCAATGGAGGGCTTGAGCAATTGTAACTAAATCCACACTTGATTGTTTTGATATGTATTGTTCGAATTCGTTCATTGGGATTACTGGAGGTGTCTTTTGGTATCTAATATTAGCTAGTTTCGGTGCAAATTCCAGTTGTTTTAAGCTGGTGTCCGTGGCTATAACATTCTTGTAAATCCCAGCTAGCTGCAGGAAAGAAATTTCATTAGAATGTATATTAAAAAAAAAAGTCTATAAAATGTTCATTAAGGATCAAATGGGTCAATTAATAGGTTTCTAATAATGCTAATGATGGACAATCACATTAAAGAATTCAATTGCCAGAAATGCATATGGATTGCAAAAATACTAAAAAAAAAAAAATATTATCAATTACGATTCAATTGATATCAGAGGACAAATCCCACATCGAATGTTATAAAATAAAAATAATACAAGTCACCAAGTATTTATATAAGTAGATCTGCGTTGAATCCACCATGAATCAATTGATTTTATGTAATATATATTTCGATACTATAAATTTTATTGATTAGTAAATTTACAATGAAAAACACAAAATTCAGAGACAAATCCAATTCAATCCAAGTTATTTTGGTTAAGCTGATATTTAAATTCGGCCAAAATATATTTTGAATTATTTTGAAAAATGATTTTCGAGCTGAGAAGCTCATTTAATTATATTGGTAATAAATGCCCAGAATATATATAATATAAATAAAGGAATTGTGAGAGAAAAACAGACAAAAGAGGACTCACAGGTTGAGCTGCCTGCCCACTTCCAGTACCCACATCCCAAGCAAGATCTTTAATGGGAGTCTTGGAGGCAATGAATTGGAACAATTGTTGTGGGTAAGTTGGTCTGGCCTGTGCGTATTGCTTTGCTTGCTTAATGAACAATTCTGCCATTTTTGCTTCTTTCTTCTTTATTTATCTGTTATGTGTTTTCATTGGCTCTCATTTTTATAGCGTCCAAAAATATCGGAGATACTGAAACGTGTGCGTTTTATTTATTTTTTATTGGTATTGTCCTTTTTAAGACTCGGGAAGGTTGAAAACGAAGACAAATTTAATTTTTGCACGGATACCAATTTTGACTTTTGCTGCTCAAAGACTATTTTGTCATTGGTGGATTAAAAACTATACAAATTAAATGAAAAATTAAAAAGAAAATAATTAATATAAGATATTTATATTTTATCATATTATTTTAAAAAAAATTTATATTTTTAAATATTAAAAATTCTTTACATTTTGATTGAGTTTTTTCTGTTAAAAATTCATTTAATTAATGTAAAAAATATGTGTTTTGATTGGCTCTCATTTTATAGCGTTCAAAAATATCAGAGATATTGAAACGTGTGCGTTTTATTTATTTGTTATTGGTATTATCCTTTTTAAGACTCCGGAAGATTGAAAGCAAAGATAAACTTAATTTTTGCACGGATACCAATTTTGACTTTTGTAGCTCAAAGACTACATTGTCATTGGCGGATTAAAAACTATACAAATTAAATGAAAAATAAAAAAAATAATTAATATAAAATATTTATATTTTATCATATTATATTAAAAAAATTTATATTTTTAAATTTATATTAAAAATTCTTTACACTTTGATTAAATTTTTTCTATTAAAAATTCATTAAATTAATATAAAAATACATAATATAATTTATCTTTACTTTAATTTTCACTCAAATATCATTATTTCAACTTTATTTTTACCCACACTAAATTTCTCAATAATAACTCAATATTGTTCTCAAATCACATCCAATGAACATAAATAATCTAATTCCAATCAATCACAAGATTCAGTTTATTTTAGAACAAGCATATATACAAAAGCGTAATAACTTTGGGCTTTGGGAATCTGAAAATCGGTTAATCGGTAAGCGATCAAACATTTTTCTAAGCTACCCATTATTCCAAAGATGTACACTGACAATGGGTTTATTAGGTTTTACTATTTCACTCACTCCTCTCTTTTCTTCACTTTCCTTCATCTCAAGGTTTTCTCAAGGTAAGGCTGATTATAAAACTGTATTCAAGTTTGAAAATTTATGTTTCTTTTCAGGAATTTCAGTCGATTGCAATGTGCACAATTAAGGAAAGATTTGATTTTGTGAACTGGGTGGTTGTTATTTCTTATTAGTTCGTATTAGAAAGTGAGTTATGGTGGAGAATGAGAATCTGGAAGCCTCTGGTGGTGAGATTGTGGAGGATCGAAGATGAACACAAAAGAGGAGGGTTCTGTTAATTTTTTTGTACTCCAATTTATTGGTTCAAAAATGCTTGCCAATGAGACACATTGGAGTTTTGTATTTGGAGTGTTGGCTGTATATGGAATAAGCCAGGGACACGGTGGAGCTTTTAGTCGTGTTGGCACAAAGTATTACATGATAGATGTTCAAAAGGTGCAGCCTTCCGAATCGCAAATCTATCAAGGAATCATTTCAATTCCTTGGCTTGTCAAGCCTCTTTGGGCTTTCTCCTTCCAACTAGATTTCTCCATTTATATTGCCAACTAGATTTCTCCTTCCAACTTAAATTTGGTAATTAAGTATATCTCCATTTATTTATTTACCAAATTTCCAATCAGGTTTATCCACGTTTCATGATTAGCAAAACTGGAGTTTGAACTAAACTTAAAGTAGTGGCATTATTTTTGCAATGCATAATCCAACTCGGAAAGGGATTATATTTTCCATGATTATTTTGTGTGATTGTATATATAAGTTTTGCATCTAGGTTTGGTTATTATGAAATGAAAGAAGAAGATGGGTGGGTGGGTTTGGTTTTTGTGAAATGAAAGAAGAAGATGATGGGAGGGTAAGTTTGATTATTGTGAAATGAAAAAGAAGATGGGTATTTTAACAAGGGTATTTTATGTATTTTAATAAATATTTTAATTAAAAATTGATTTTTAAATTATTGACTAATGGAAAAAAGTATAAAAATAGACGAAAATATCTCATAATTTAACGAAATCAAAATAAATGAATGTTTTAGTATAATATGATAAAATACAAAAATCGTATAGTAATTATTCAATTAAAAAATTAAAAAAATAATGCTACTTGTGAATTTAATATTTGATTTTTTTTAGGAAATATTTGATTAATGGAACCTAATGAAATGCAATAGCTTCTTATAAATCTACATTTTATAATTAATTTCTTATAGTTTGCTTTTAGGTATATTACTATTTAGTTGCTTACTTTAGATCAATATTATTAATAAGTTTTTCTCTTTTTTTAATTATATTAAAGAATTTTTAAGATTTTAATTTATCAACTTCTTAGTCTCTCCGTCCATTTTATTATATTTTTTCTCTTGATCAACTAAAAAAGTGGAATTAAAAGTATTACAAAGACTAAAATACTCTTGATTCTCCATGGCAACAAATAATAAAAGGTGATTAACCCTCATATTTGATTATTTTCTCAAAATCAAGTTGGGAAAATCAAGAAAAACGAGGAGAAAAGAAATTTGGGGCAACAATCATCGGATTTTTATTGATGAAAGTTCAATCCATAAAAAGTAATGAAAATAAACTTTTTTTTTTTTTAATGAATTTGGAAGAATTGGTTTAAGGTAAACAAAAGGATCAAATTTTTTACCATAAATAGCTTCTTAATACAAGAAAGAAGATGTCTTGTTTAAGTGTAGCTACAACAAAATAAAAGGGAAGATATCTGAACAAAAATTACAAATGTGGAAAGCGGACAGGAATTCGTATTTCAGAGAGTACTAAGAATAAAATCAAGTTGTATTATTATTGTGTAGATAATATATTAGGACCTTCTTAGGTTGGTATAAGGCTATTAACTCTGGATTGCCTGGTTGAGGCAAAGACTAGAAATTTGAATGACTTGAAAGATAAAATTTTGATGATAAAAAGCGAGAATCGAAAATTGATTATGAAGCTGGGAAGCTTAAATGCAATGCTTGGACACTTGAAGTTCTTTATTTTAGTGTGCATGATGTGTACTCTCCTCTTAATTTTGATGGTTATAGTGTTGGACAGGGATAAAATTCTCATAAGATCCCAGTGGGTTAGGACAGTCCGGATAAAAAAAAAATCCGATTAATCTATATAAATTTTTTTATCACTAATTTATAAAAAAAAAATTTCATTTGATTCATTTAAATTTAATTTTTTAATCTAGATTAATATTCGGCTATTTAATAATTATTTTTTGACTTCGTCCTGATGCTGGGAAAATGATCTAATTTGAGATTATATACGAGTTTTTGAGGGTGATGGGATAATGATAGATGATTTTTCATTAAAATTGATAAAAAAGTGTAAAAAAAATGGACAAAGAGACTAAGTAGGTGATGGATTAAAATATTATAGGCGTTTTATTGTAATATGAAAAGGAGAGGGATGCACTAGTCATATTAATCTAAATTGAGGGATTAAATAGTCATTTGCCTCTTATTGTTATTATTATTTTTAATTGTATTAGAGTGGTAACGGAAAAATATTTTATATTGAACCTATAATTTCTCAAGAGAACATTTTTTTTTAAAAAAAATTAATTATAAACTAAAATTATGTATAATTAATAAAATAAGATGGACAGTGAGTTATAAATTATATTAATTATAAATTATAAATTATAGCTTGTCGTTTCTTTTATTTTTGTAAGTAAATTTATTTTTTAATAATTTTTTTCAATTGATCAAAATATTTTTAAATCAGTCTATAAATTAATAGAGATTAAATTTTTCTCTAAAATGAGTTCAAGAATGAATTTATATATTCAACTTATGTATTTAACAATTATTTATTAAATATTAATTTTAAAAATTAAACTTGATCAACATATTAATAAGTATCTTTAACGAATCTTTAAAAAAAAATGGTGATTTTGCAAAATAATCTTAATTATTAATCAGTAATATTAAAATAATTAAGATACTCAAAAAGTTTAAAAATTGTATTTTATTCGAGTTTCTTCGTTTTCATTTAGAGGTTAATAATTATATCCCTGTAAAAAATATCTCTGAGTAGAAACAAACTTCTATACAAATTATTTTGTATTTAATTACACACTTAATAATTGAGTAAATACTTCATGAAGTATGAATAAAATAACTTTTTACTTTAATTTTTTTTTAAATAAAAGAAATACTTTTTAAATTCAAAATCTTCCTCTCAATCTTAAGGGCAAAAAAAGGGTTTTATTTTTTTTTTAAAATAAAAGAAATACTTTTATTATTATTATTATTTTAAGTTAGGAAACTTGGGATTTGAGAAGGCAGGTCCAACTTGTCTTCGTATGAGCAATAATTGGCCTAGTGGAGAGTGGAGACGGAAAGTATCAGCGTCATGGGTGATTGTAGCAACAGATTCTCTTAACTTTTACCACGTGAACGCCAAGTTTTCTGCACTGATACTTTATTAAATAATTAAGTATCATTTGATTTAATTATTTATAACTGAATATAATTTTTTATTATTTTTAATAATTATTAATTATTATTAATTATTAATATAATTAATGATCATTAAAAATAATATTAATATTTATTTTTTATTTAAATATTATTTTAAAAGGGTAATTTAATATTTTTTTTATTTAAATAAATAAAATTTTAAATTAAAATTTTTATAATTAATAATTAATTAATTAATTAATAACTAATTAATAATTATGATTAATTAAATAAATTTGATACAGTTATTAAGAATAAAAAAATTAACGGGTGTATCAAAATTTTTTTTATCAAATATCCACTAAATTTCATTTACATGACTATTGAAGACTTTATATATATATATATATATATATATATATATATATATTAATCTCATATCCGTGCATTGCCTGATTTATATTTTTTAAATTTAAAATAATTTTAGGACTTAATAAATAAATAAATAAAATAATATAATAATTTATTACATATTAAATTCAAAATTATTACCTAAATAAAAATAAATTAAAAATTATACATTATCAAATAACTATGAGAATAAGATTTTTATAATTAATTAAAGAAAATAAAAAATAAAAACAGAAAAATGAAATTAAGTCAATAGACATACTGAAAGCAATTTTATTCAATAATAATGGTCTGTCAGTATACAACTCACATGAAAATGAAAAGGGAATGGCTATTGTTATCTCAAAATTAAAAACAAACCCGATAATAATACCTATTTACCTACAAATAAAATTACCAACAAGTAGATAAACAATGCAAAATCTCCCTTTTTTTTTCATTCAAGCAAATATTCAACTCTATTAACAAAAAGAACACGGAAAAAAAACTTATAATAAAAGAAGAAAGGAGAAAAGGAAATATACATATTATAAAAATTTATTTTTATTTCTCTCTCCTTTTTTGATTACGTATGTAAACATACCATAAGCTTCAATGTTAATTCTTGTGTTCCATTTCTAAAATTCTAGTAATATGTTATTACTCTTTACTTTGTTTATAATCTTAAGCTTCATCTATGAAAAATAATCTATGTTAATGAACATAGTATCATAGCCTAAAAATTGAAGCAAAGTATTTTGTTTTACTCTGTGTTTGTATTATTATTACTGTTGTAAGAAGTTTTGCTGCTACAATTCATTTCTACTATGGTTAAAATTGAAGAAAAGGATCAAGAGTCTTCTTCATCTATTGTACGTCATGTAATTAGGGATTTCAGTGATGGTAATCCTCTTTTGCTAGAAAGTTCAAACCATCCAGATATATTGTTGGTTACAACTCCATTAAATGGTTCTAACTATTTGTCATGGATTCTATCCATGAAGATTGCTTTGGGAGCCAAAGTAAAATTATGGTTTATTAATGGAAAATATCCAATGCTTAGTGAAAATTATGAAAATTGTGAATAATGACTTAGAGTTGACTGTATGGTTACATCTTGGATATTAAATTCAATATCCGAAGAGCTTGTGGAATCTTTTCTTTATACCACAAATGCAAAAGACCTCTGAGATGAATTAGTTGAGAAATACGGTGAAAGTAATGGTCCGCTGCTCTATCAAATTTAGAGATAAATTAATTTTTTGTCTCAAGATAATTCTTTTGTTGCTAAATATTACATTAATTTAAAGAGTTTATGGGATGAACTAAATTATTTATCACCATTACCTTCATGCAGTTGTGGGGCATCAAAGATTGTCTCAGAAATTACCTCACAAAACCATTTAATTCAGTTTCTTATGACCCTAAACAAGACTTTTGATCATGTTAGAAGCCAGATCCTTCCGCTGGATCCTCTTCCCATTGTCAACAAAGCCAACTCTTTGGTATTAAGGGTAAAAAAATAAAGGGAAGTGCATATGAATATCAGAGGTGGCATAGAGAATACAACTTTCTATGTCAAGTCACAATTTAATAAAAGGGCTAGAGTTACAAAGAACAATTTTAAGAAAAAAGAGTTGACAAGAAGGATAAATACTGTGATTTCTGTAACAAGGATGGACACACACGAGAGACTTGTTTCATACTGCATGGCCTTCCTAGTTAGTTATAAAGAATAAAAAGAGCAAAAAGGGAAAGCTCAAGCAAAATTTATAGGGAATGTGTCTGAAACACCTATTGATAATGAAGAAGAGTCATAAAATAAGTGGAGTTTGGTGAATGAAATACATTAACCAATGTCATTTAATAAGAAGTGCTGAGGTATATAAAAGGCAAAGGTGTTAGTACCAACAATCTTGCTAGTATGGTGAACTTTACAAATCAGACTATCTCATATGACCTAAGCATGTTTGATTTATATGATTATGATTCCTAGATAATTAATACTAGAGCCACCAATCATATATGCGCTAACTATAAAACACTAAAAAATCTAAAGGTTTTAGAAAATTTAATCTTGTTTACTTACCTGACAGAACAATAAAACTTGTTTGCCATACTGGTGATGTTGTTCTGAATAAAAAATTAGTTTTAACATAAATTCTTTACATTTCAAGTTTTAAGTTCAATCTTCTATATGTGAGAAAATATCTTGAGAACAATAATTCTACAGTATTTTTATCAAACTTTTTGAATTTTCCAGGACCTATTGACAGAGGAGACATATGCAGTAGGCAAGGTACAAGGAAATCTATACAAGTTAGACAAGTCTAGTTTCGATAATTCAGTCTTTCATCTGTAAATATTTTCTTCCTTTAAAAGTGTTTACCTATTATGGTACTCAATGTACCTTAGTAGTTTCCAAAACTTTGAACTCTTGTAATGCAATACCCAATTCAAATAATAAAGGAGTTAGTTTTGGCTAATTGCGTAACTTAGTAATGTGGCACTACAAACTAGGACGTTGTTCCAGTTTAGCTTTGAAATATATTGCTGGCATAGGATTTGATTTCTCTAAACTTGATGATCATTGTCATGTTTGCTCAATTTTTAAACAGTACAAACTACCCTTACCTCAAAGTAACACAAAAACCTTGAAACCTTTTGATTTGGTACCCAATGATCTCTGGGAACCCTATGAACAAGCTTCAGTAACTGGTGTCCACTATTTTTTAACCTTAGTATATGATTTTTGTAAGGCCACCTGGACTTACCTCCTTCATCATAAGACCCAAACTTTTTCTATTTCAACCACATATTTCCAAATGATTTAGACCTAGAATCAAACCAAGATTAAGGCCATAAAAAATGACAATGGCATTGAGTTTCTTAACTTTACATGCTAATAATTGTTTGCCAATAATGGCATTCTCCATCAAAGAAGTTGTCCATATACACCCTAGCAAAACGGAGTGGTTGAAAGAAATCATCAACACTTACTCCAAATTGCTATAGTCCTTATGCTTCAGTCAAATTTACCAAGAAATTATGGGGTGACTCAGTTTTTACTACTACATATATCATAAACAGACTGCCTTCTGTTACTTTGAATTGAAACACACCTTATAAGTTGCTAAATGACTCTGAGCCTTCTTATAGCCTCATTAAAACCTTTGGTTGTTTATATTATGTAATTAACACTAATTCCATAAAAGACAAGTTTGAAGTCAGAGCATTCAAGTTAATTTTTATTGGGTATGTAGTGAGGCAAAAGGCATACAAACTATATAATCTGCAAACCCACACCGCTTTTGTCTCTAGGGACGTTGTTTTCTATGAGCATATCTTTCCCTATGCTTTCATTACCTCACCTGAAGTAAATAATACCTTACCATTACCTATGCTAAATTTACAATCTGAAATTTTTAAACCTTCTGAACCCTCTAACAATCTATTCACTCATTCTTCTAGTAATGATTAACCCATTTATTATTCTAGTCCTGTAGATAACATTGTTAGTCCTCAATCTATTATTGATGAAACCACTGCATCTCCATCTGTAATACCAAATAACAGTACCCATACTATTACTTCTCCATCACTTATTTATACGTCTATTTTACCTAATACCAGTAACAATGCTTCTTCACCTGATCATATTGATCAAATTCAACCTATCTTGCCTCTCAGACAAAGTGCCAGGAACAAAACTAAGCCTCATTGTCTAAATGACTTTGTCTCAAGTATTGAGGTTCCTCCTACATTGTTTACTATCATATCTCAGAAGTCAATGCAAGTCAGTGGTATACTCCAAAAGCTTATCCTTTTATCATTTCTTTTGTTTTCTATAATTCATATGTTGATTTCTTGGCTAATGTATCAAAAATTCAAGAATCTAGAACATTTGATCAAGCTAAGCTTGACCTCAATTGGCAATAGGCCATGAATAAAGAAATTGTAGCTTTTGAAGATAATGACATATGGGAGATTGCTTATTTACCTGTTGGAAAGAAGCCAATTGACAACAAATGGGTATATAAAGTGAAGTTTAAACAAGATAGGTTAGTAGAAAAGTACAAAGCAAGGACTGTAGCCAAGGGTTATAACCAAATTGAAGGCCTAGATTTCACAAAAAGTTTCTCCCCAGTGGCCAAATCAGTTATAGTCAGAATATTTCTTGCACTTGCTATAGTTTTTAGTTGGCCCATCTACCAATTAAACAACAACAATACCTTTTTACATGAGTTCCTTGATGAAAGAGTATATCTTAGTCCTCCAGCAGGATATTCCAAAGCAATGCCAAGCTAATTATATAGATTGAAGAAGTCATTTTATGATTTAAAACAAGCATGAAGATAGTGAACATAGAGTTCACTGCAAAATTACCTTCCTATGGTTTTACACAATCTAATCATGACTATTGCTTGTTCACTAAAGGTACAAGTGATTGTTTTCTTGGTTTTTTGGTATATGTTGATGATGTGTTAATCATATGCCTTGATGAAGCACTCATCAATGTTGTTAAAGAGTATGTATGTTATTTCAATTAAGGACCTTGGATATGCAAGACACTTTATTGAATGGAAATAGCTAGGTCCTCCTCTGGTATCGATATTAATCAATGAAAATATATAGTGTACATTCTTATTGAAACAATATTATTTGGAGCTAAATCATCATTAACACCTATGCCAAAGAACCTTAAGCTTATTGTCTCAGGAGGAGAATCCTTTCCAGAACCTGATAAGTATCATAGATTAATTAGCAAGCTTCTATACTTTAACCTTACAAAGGCCAAACATCACCTTTGTTGTTTAACAATTAAGATAATATGTTAATTCTCCTTAGATACCTCATTGGCATGTTGCACTCCACTTGCTAAGATATTTAAAAGGATGTCCAACAAAAGCCATACTCATTCCTACACAAAGTAATCTTCAGGCATTTGCATTCTGTGATGCAGTTTGGGCATCATGCCCTGACACTCTTAAATTTGTCATTGGTTTCTGCATATTTCTGGGATCTTCAATCATATCTTGGAAAACTAAAAAGAAAACTACTATTTCTCTATCTTTAATTGAAGCAAAATACCAGAGTATGGAAACGATAGTTTGTGAGTCATTACACATTGTTGCTAATCATGTCTTCCAAAAGAACAAAACATCTTGATATTGACTATGATGTGGTGTGTGATTAGCTCAAGAAAGGCATCATTTCTACAACTCATGTTTCCACACACCAACAACTTGCATACATTTTTGCCAAAGCTCTTTTAGCCCCCAACATACTCTGCTCTACTGTCTAAGATGAACTTGGTTAATTATCACCAAAGTTTATCTTAAGGGAGAGATGTTAACATATATAAGTTATTTGAAGCAACACACACCATTTCATTAATAGGCACTGCACACTGTTTTCCTAAGCAATCAAGCTTAGTTCATTAGTTAGCAAAACT
Organism: Aleurites moluccanus; assembly: GCA_948193065.1. Classification (NCBI taxonomy): domain Eukaryota; kingdom Viridiplantae; phylum Streptophyta; class Magnoliopsida; order Malpighiales; family Euphorbiaceae; genus Aleurites; species Aleurites moluccanus. The sequence goes on along the minus strand of CANXYC010576367.1, from coordinate 548 downwards.
CACTATTTCACTTAAAGCAAAGCGCACCGTTGCACTCAGATGTTGTTAATTGATTAGTTAAAAGTTTGTTAACAGATTCTGCTAGGTTGTTAGGCCAACTCAGCAAAGTTAATTTCATTTTCTTTCTCTTTCCTTCTTTGATTTTGTATATAAATAGACATTAAGTTTCAATCTTAATTCATGTGTTCCATTACTAAAATTTTAGTAATATGTCATTACTCTTAACTCTGTTTCTGATCTTAAGCTTCATCTATGAAGAATAATCCATGTTATTATGGGTAACATCGGTTCAGTTTGATCATGTCACACCCCAACTCCAGTGGTGCGACGGTCCTAGGGTAAGGGTAGGCTTAAGACTACCATAAACCCGTAGAACTCCCAAGTCCTGAATCTCATATACATTCATATTAAGTATAAAATCATGCTATATCATATTCATAATCCATTCAAGCATAAATCATTTCTTTACTATATCATTTCATAATAATATTCTCTTGTTCCTTACTGATCAAAAGATGCATCCCACATCACTAAGGAACAAGAGTACC
>CANXYC010576200.1:0-15607 GCA_948193065.1 Aleurites moluccanus | reverse complement strand
AATTGAGGAGCTTACCCGGTACAATTTTCAATCGGGTTTATTTTTCAATCAAATCTTCAAATTAATAAAGTAACACCATTTACATTCCCTTAAATCATTTTCTACTTCTAAATATGGTGATAATTCCATAAGAACTCGAGGTGGTGCAAAATGACTGTTTTGCCCCCAGTTCACAAAATTTCAAGTTTCTTCCGATTTCTTCCTAACAACCTTTGATGTACTTTTACATGTGTAAAATTGTCTAAAACATGCATATTCATTCAATATAAGTATAAACATGCATCATACATATCATACAAACATATAAGAAAACCCCCTTTGGTTTGCCTCTAAAGGTTGTGTTCTAAGCCTTTCAACTGAGGTGTTACAGAAAAGTGCAGGAAAAGGAAAAGAAAAATTATCTTCTAAAACTCTTGAACCTTCTATAGCAAATGTTACTATTTTTTGTCGTGAGCAGTTTGACTTATTAAAAGCTTATTGGCAATCTGAATTGGCATTAGTTAAGAAGGATATTGTTAAGATAAAAAGACATATAAGAGACCATTGGAGAGGGAAAGCTAAGGGCACAAGACGAATTATTGAATTTATAGACCTTTTGTCTGACTCTGAGTATAAACCATTTGATAATGGGTTTAACCTTGAAGAGGATCCTGAGTTGAATCCAAAAGTAGATTATAAGGAGGAGGACCTTGAAGAGGATCCAGAGATGGATCCGGAGGAGGATCAATAAAAATCAACCCAATCTTCTACTTAGTTTTTCTTAGTTTTTAGGATTTTATTTTCAGTTTAGTTTGATTTATTCTTTCTAGTTTTATTAGCGTTTATTTATTTAATTATGTATACAATAATTTCCCTTTTGAATTAATCAATAAATTCTTAGTTTTCTCTAATCTTTGCTGTGAATTTATTTTAGAATTTATTTTGAAGTTTCTAATCTCAATTTTTCTTTATAATTAGATTTGATAGCCTTAATTCTTATGAGTTTTAAAAAAGTAATTTAGGGCTTAATGCATCCTAAATCTTAAATTTTTAGAATTAATAATATTGAGAATTAAGTAAAAATTTCAGCAATAAATTAATAATTTCAAGAACTTGGCCTAAATATGGTTTAAGTAAGGAAATTTGAGCACCAGAAAAATAGCGGTAATGCAAATATTAGGTGCCAAAAAAAATAAAAGAAATAATAAATAATGAAATCCTTTATTTTTCCGCATCAATGCTTTTTCGGTATATGAAAAGCGAAACTAAACAGTAATTCGGTGATTGGGTATGCTCATTCTTTCATATGAACGAAAAATTTTTAGTAGAGTAGAAAGGAAAATAGGATTAATTAATAAATTTCTCTTACTACCATTGTTTGTAGAAGTTCGAGAAAAAAAAAATATAGCTGGAAATTAGAAAAGAAATTCTCTTTATACATATTCTATTCTTTTTAGTTTCAGGATGCATTTTAACTTAAATGAAATTAAAAAGCTAATTTGGATTTTGACCATTTTAAATTTGATTGTATTTTAAAATTTTGTTTTAAACTTCAGTTTTTCTTCTTTAATTAATTCTTGCATTATGTTATAGAAACTAAAGAATTTACTTCATAACAAGTAATGATTCAAGTGTGGGGGAATTTTGTTAGGCATAATAGTTAAGTTATTTTTATTTCATTTTAAGTAGAGTTTACTATAGGTTTAATTATATTTTTAGTTAATTTTAGCTTATTTTAATTAAGTTTTAAATTATTAGTTGTTAATTGATTTTAGGAAGATTTGATAATTTTAGTTTAAATTTGAATATGATTTCTTTTAGTTATAATTTTGATAAATAAAATATTTGAATTTGATTTAATTTATAAGTTTAAATTTGATTTAGATTGTTTTGGTTATAATTTTGATTTTAGATAATATTTGACTTGATTTTAATTTGATTTTGAAGATTTGAAAATTGAAGTTTTGGGTTTTCAGTTGAAAAAATTCGTCAGGGGATGAAATACCAAGCACCCGGTATTTGGAGCTAAGACCCGGTATTTAGAGAAGAAGAACCGATATTTGAAGTATAAATGGAACCCGAAAAACAATAGCGAATACCGGGTACCTAGTATTTTGCTACCGTACTCGGTATTTCGCTTACCTATCTGTTATTTTGCCAAGTGTATTTCATATCCCTACCCGGTATTTTCCTCAGTCCTCATAAATGAAGTCTATAAAAAGGCAACCAAGAGGGATATATCACTTTTGGGAGCTAAGGAAACTTAAGGGAGGCTAGAGAAAAGGATTTTTGAAGTTTCAAGATCTTCAATCAATCAAAGAGATCATCAAATAGAGTTTTTACTTTCTCTACTTGTTTATTTCTTTGTTAATTTTAGTATGAACATGTTTAATTTATTGGTTAGTTTATCTTTTCTTTATTTTACGTTGTTGAACTAAATTTTTTTTCTAGGATTTAGATGAAGTTACTTGACTAATAAAGGTTGATGACAATGATTTATGATCTCAATTATTCTTAATACTTAGTTTGATTTGTTAATTTTGATTTATAAGTGTTTTATAATTGGCCACTATAATCACTATCTAAGGTAGCTATTTATGAGCGAGAGCTGCGATAGTTGGTAGTTTATGGAATTAATAAGCTAAGGCATGTATCGCTAAGAGATTAGGGTACACTTTAGTGGATTTTATGAAATTGCTAAGGATCTTAATGAATTAACATTGATTCGATGATCACAAGAGTAGATACTTGTATTAATGTTAATGTTTGGATTTTTGCTCGAGAGAGACTAATTCATAATTTAGAGTAATCAATCCATCAAACACTATAGTTTTGAAATCGTTATTGAGTCAGATTAACCGTATAAATTCAATTAACGAAATCTAAATTCTAGATAGTTTTCTTTGAGATAACCTCCTTGAGCCTTAATATGGATGATCTCTTATTTGAAACACCTCTATTATATATTAGCTCTTTAAAATGTTAACTTTCACATGTCTTGAAGGTTTAAGAGCATTTTGATGATGAATCTGAGTGAGAGTGTATTAAATAAGTATGAGGAAAAATCTATATATGGGTTGTGTTTTGAAAAGTTAAGGCATGTAATGCAAAACATAATATGATTGTATATTTTTTACCTTGATGTTAAAGAATTGACTTGTGATAGTAATAGGAAAGAAAAGAAAAAAAAAAGTTGCAAAGAAAAGAATATAAGTCTTGAAAACAAAAATATGATTTGAGGTAGTGAATACGTATTTTCGCACCCTCAAGACATTATTGGGCCTTCGCCAAACTGACCGGTGTCAACCGTGGTTCGAATGGCATCCGAAATAGACCACCGAGCCAAATGCCAACTGAGAGCCATCGAGCTGCTATGACCAAGGTAGAAAGTTGCGATGGCCAAGCCTGTGTGGCGCTGTATGGCACTTGCTTTGTCTCTTAGCGCTACCTCACCAAAAAGACCTGGCTGCTGCGGCTCTCCCTGTATAGATTTGTAGGCCAACTACCCGATAATAGCTCCTTCACGTCATGGCAGCTGCTTTGCCTTCCGTTGCTGCCTTGCAAAAAGTAAGCCTCCCTGCCGCAGCTCATTCTGTGTGGATCTGCATATAAGGGACCGAGGTTGCGTGCCTCTTTTTCCCAATCCCACATCGAAAGTTTACAAACTCTTCCCTCCATCCTTCAACTATAAATATGAGGCCTCTATGACCTCTAAAGGTATATTAGAATAGTTAAGTTGAATTTTTCTTAGTTGAATCTCCTTTATCCCTCCTAAGTCAATATTCTGCCTACATAAGCGATTCATCTCTCTTTGATTTCAAACTGATTTCTTTAATTCTCTTTGAATTAAAGGAATATAAGATTTTTTCTAGTGTGTGGAGCCCTAAGTTAATCTCTCTTTGAGTTAGCTTAATAATTTGGACTAATTAATTAATTTAATATGAATTAATTAAAATTAATTAGACTAATTTAATTTTCTAAGCAAAAGGTGAAATTTCGATCCGGTAGAACCCTAAGACGACCTCCAAAGCTCAAGTCTCGAAAAAAGTATGCAACTTCTCATATTGCCTTTTCAATTATTTTAATTATTGCATCTCTTCTTCTATATTTCTTAAAATAAATGAAATAAATTAGACCTCTTCCTATAAATCAGGCTTTTCATAAATCAGATATTTTTGGTAAAATAACCAAAACATGATAATAAAAAAGGAAAATAATCAGACTTTTTCCTAAAATCATATCCAACCCCCTTCACAAGAAGGAAGAATTGTGTGGGTTTTAATTTCCATTTAAACGAATATGTAGGCAAGCTATTTCAGAGTTTCAAATCCAAAAAATAAAAATAAAAAACCCATTTTTTTCAATTTTTTCAAATAATCTTATTTTTCTTTATTTTATTTTCTTTATGTTTTTTTTTGGGAATATGTGATCAATTTAGAACCCATAAGGGTTAGAGTTAATATTCTATATTTTTGAGTTTTAATTATAATAATTCGTTTAGTTTATCTTATTTTATTTATTGCTTTATTTATTATTTTATTTATTGCTTATCTTATTTATATCTGCAAATCATTCATTTTATAAATGCCATTTTTAATTGTTCATAAAAAAATCAATTTTTAATAAATCATAAATTAAGTTTAAGTTAAGTTTTATTACTTAAACCGAAAACTTAATCCCGATTCTAAGGTCTAGTGTGTTTTTATTGAATAAAGTTAGAGTCAAAATGGGTTTTTCCTTAACTTTTTCCTTTTAAAAAATAAATTAAGATGGTGATTCCCCAAAATAATTTTCAAAATCAAAATATAAGGCAAGAGCTACCTCGAGTACATGAGAAATCCCCCAAATGAGCTCTGAGATTTCAAGCGAAGCGGACCATACCAATTCTCAGGCAAGGCTTCGTAGTTGGCGAGTCCACTGAGGACAAAACCTCCTTTATAAAAGATGAGAGGACTACTAATTGGTTTAAAAATAAAAATGTTGTTTTTTCAAAAGTAACTTTGACTTGGCTTTTTATTTAATTATTGATTTATTAATGCTTCATTTGCATCAGCAGTTGCAAATCAAAGCTTTTTGGATAATGAGTAGCATTGATCCAATAAATCTCTTTGAGTATGTTGGGAGATAGCAAAAGCATCCACCCTATGATGAATCCTTTAATTTTTTTGAGGTGAAATGAGTGATACGTACTGTTGGACCCACACAAAACTCTTTGTTTCACATGTGGTTAGGTATATCACTGCTCTAGTATGATAGGTACCCTTTTTTCCAAACCTCTTAGCCCTTATGTAATGAATATAGACCTTAGACCTTAGGTCCCATGAACATTAATCCAAATGCTATGAATGCATAACCATGAAATTTTTTCCATATGCTCCCATGCATCTGTGCCATAACCATACATCTATTATAGCGGACCAAGAATCTGTGAGTCAAACCCTAAACACCAAGGTCTAACACTCAATAAGTCCAAACTAGAAATGGTCTTAGATTAGGAACCTTTTACCATAGTTGACCGAGTTTGACCCTTCTTTTTTATCTTTTAAAGGTACTAATGGCTGACCAAACCGAAGGAACCAGATCTGGAACTAAGTTAAAAACCATAAACACTCTTCTTACCTCCCTCCTCAAAAGACAAGAAGAGACTTTCAAGCCACCATTGAGGCTCAACAAAACCGTTTCACTGAGATGAACTTGAAGCTTATTGTAACCATGAACTAACAACGCCAATCCATCCTCAAAGGGGTGAAATCAATGCTGGACTCACACTTTGCTACCAATCCTTCCACCTTTAAGCTCAATGCCTCGACTTTAAACCCACCCATTATTGATCTAACAAACAATGGGTCAACCCCAATCATCAACCTTATTACCAATCCTCTTTTTTAAGGAGGGGAAGACTCCGATATGACTGATGCCAAGAAACTCATGGAAAAATTTGAGGCTATGAAAGAGTCCTAAAAAAATATAAAGAAGCATGAAGACTTAATTGATGTTGAGTCCCTTACACTCTTCCCTAATGCTAGGGTTGGACCTAAATTCATGATGCCTATTATAGACAAATTTGATGGGACCACTTTCTTTAAGACTCACTTGAAAATGTACATGGGGGCTATGAATCCTTTTAGAGTTAACAACAAGCTCCTTGTTTAATTATTCCTACAATCCCTCACAAGTGCTGCTATGAGGTAGTTTGTTGATTTAGACACCAACTTAAAAAATTCATGGGATGACATATGCAATACCTTTGTGAAAGATTACCACTACAACATTGAAGTTGATATCACTAGAAAGGATCTTGAGATTACTAAGTAACAACAAAGGGAGTCTTTCTCCACTTTTCTAACTAGATGGAGATCCAAAGTTGCTCAAATGATGAATAGGCCAACTGAGAAGGAACAAATCAACATCATTGTTAAGAACCTCCGTCCAGTTTATCAGACCCATCTCTAAACCCAATATCTCCCAGATTTCAAAGCCTTAATAACCATAACCTCTAAAATTGAAAACCTGATTCAAAGTGGCCAAATCAAGGATGAGAACTCAAATGCATATAGTTATAGAAAGAATACCAACTATAACCCTGCTAACTCCACTAATAAGAAAAGTGGAGAAGTAGCTGCTGTATTTAGCCAATTCCCGATGAGACTAGAGAGGAGGTCCTTTATTGATTTGGGAATGCCTCTAAGCATGGTTTATAGAAAGGCTTTGGAATCAAAATTTGTGACGCCCTTGAAACCTAGAGCACCACCAAATCCATTACCCAAAAGTTGGAATGTGAATCACTATTGTAAACCCAGGGTACAAAACTGATATGTGTAAAGCCCTAAGACACATAATGCAAGATCTGGTTGATAGTAAAGGCGTTCTAACTCTAGGCCCTAGGCCCAACATCAATAATAGTTGTCTTCCCACGATCAAGTCAACATCAGATTTATTCATACTGCAGAATCAAATTGTGATGCTATCTTTTTGATTCAATCAAGTCTAGGTTATTACTGTGTACTAGACCTAAATGATTTTGTAGATGAACTTAATGCTATCACTCACAGTAGGAGATTCTATCAGCCTATTGGACCGCCACCTCAGCCAATCCAACTCATTCCCTCCTACTGCTAAAAAATTGAAAAATAACATTAAACTTGAAAAAGATGTTATTTTGAAATAACTAAAGAAGATTCAAGCTAATATATTCATATAGGGCCTTATTAAATCTTCCTACCCTCATAGACAAGACCTTATCAAGGCCCTAAACTAATGTTAGGCTCCTATTGACATCTCACCTGAAACCCTAGTTGCTTCTTTAACAAGTTCAACCAAGGCTATGTCTATCACCTTTACGGACCATGGTTTGCCCATGGAAGGGCCCAACCATAATCACGCCCTCTACATAATAGTTATGACTCTAGTGAAGATAGTTCCCATGGTGTTGGTTAATAATAGGTCGGCCCTAAATGTTTGTCCACTAAAGGTAGCTAGCCGTTTGGGCCTAGGCACTGTAGATTTTACACCCTCCGATTATATTATAAGGGCATATAGTAATACAAAGAGGGAAGTGCTTGGGGTAGCTACCCTAGATGTGACACTTGGACCGATTACTGCTCCCATTCCTTTCCAAGTGATAGATGTGCTAGCTTGCTTTAACCTCCTCCTTAGAAGGCCCTGGGTCAATAAGTTCAAAGTTATCCCATCCTCTCTACACTAGAAACTCAAATTTCCTCATGGGACTTCAATAGTCACAATCAAAGGTGGCATCTTTGGCAAAAGTGAAGCCCCCTAGCTCAGCCCCTATTTTAGAAATCAAGCCTGAGCTCACTGAGATGCCCACTATTAGGATTTTCCTTTGGCACAGTCCAGTTTATTGAAGGAAATGAAAGTAAAGAGTTAGTCCATTTTGATTTTAACCCATATGAAAGTTTAATTGTGGCTAACATCAAGAAAAAAAAAAAGAATTATTTTCCTGGTTTAGGACTAGGGAAGATCTCAATAAGGGATAGTCTCTTTTAATGACTATCTTGTGGCCAATCCACCTTTTTGGCTGGGCTATGAAACTACAAAAAAAGATAAGGAAGAAGTCCAAATAAGGGTTAGGTCAAGAGCACAAGCTAAGAGAAAAGGTGAGCCCTTTGATTGGCAAATAAGGCCTTATTTCAAAACCTTAAATGGCTATTTTGTGAAAAAGGGGGAAGATTTCCCTTATTGTGGTTTTCTTGATCCTTGGTACAGTCCCTTAACTAAGAAATTGACCCCTAATTTTGAAATTCATTTTGATGTTAGGATTAGTTTAGAAGACTGTGAGCCAATATATGTGTTGGAGAAGGATTGGGATACTCTCTTTGAGCATGTCGCTATGATCAGAAGTGGAGTAGAAACAGGCCTTACAAAGCTTATTCATGCCACTATTTCCCCACCACAAAATTGGACCATTGAGGAGATAACCAACTTTGATCAGACCAAGGTAGAGCTGGAAATGGAGTCAGAGTCATCCCAGTCAGAGTCCTTGGAGTCTGTATCTTTTTTTTTCTAGTCTAGAGTCTGTAAAAGACCTTTCTGGTCTCTCTTTCAATTTTGACATAACCCATAATGATGGAACCTTTTCATTCAATAAAAGATTCTTATTTTCCTTGTATATTCCTTTGTCAAAATTTTATTTTCATGAATTTAATCAGACTGAGACATCAAAAGAAAATGAAATAAAAAAGGAAAATAAAGAATCAATTAATGTTGGCATAAAAGGTAATCCAAAACTCACTCATATTGCATCTGCATACTATGATAATGGTTCCTTGCTCAAAGAAATTCAAGAATTTATGGACTGTTTTGCATGGTCACCCGAGGATATGATTGGTATTTATTTGAGTATAGCAGTCTATATAATCCCAACCTATGAGGATATGAAGCCTGTCAAGTAGAAATGAAGAAGGCTGAAAGTAGAATGATCCTTGAAGATTAAAGAAGAGGTTGCTAAGTTGTTAAAGAACAAATTCATTGAATCAATTAAATACCCTTCATGGTTAGCCAACATAGTGCTAGTTCCAAAGAAGGATGGTAAGGTAAGGATGTGTGTAGACTACAAGGATTTGAATAAGGCTTGTCTAAAGGATGACTTTCCCCTACCTCTCATTGATCTATTAGTAGCTTGCATGGCAGGTTCTGAAGTAGTCTCCTTGACTGATCTATATGCAGGCTATAATCAAATTCAAGTCTACCCTCCTGATAAGGGAAAAACAACATTTGTCACAGAATGGGGCACTTATTTCTACAGGGTTATGCCATTCAACCTACATAATGCTAGGCAACTTATAAGAGGATGGCGACGACTATTTTCCATGATATGATCCATAAGGATGTAAAAGTTTATGTGAATGATATGGTGATAAAATTTGAAATTGTGGAAGGGCATTTGGATGCATTAAGGAGATTTTTCTTGAGGCTTAGACAATATAATCTCAAGTTAATTCTTGCAAAGTTCCGCTTTAGGCATCCTTGGGTGTATTCCTAAGATATATGGTTAACAAAAAGGGAATCAAAGTTGACCCTACTAAATTTGGAAATGCCAGCTCTAAAAATAGAAAAGGAGATTAATGGTTTCCTAGGATGATTACAGTACATCAATCGTTTCATCGCCTAACTAACAAATGTGTATAGACCCATTTTCAAGTTGCTAAGAAAAGGAGCTCTCAAGCAATGGAACGGTGATTGTTATTAGACCTTTAGTGTCTTAACATGCTCATTTTGATGGGTACAAACAACTAATTTTGTTTGTTTATTTATATGCAAGGAATACTTTTTATAATTACAGAAATCTGGTATGCAGCTCCTGCTACTAATTAATAGCCCTCGCTACTAATGGACACAAAAAGCAAAAGTTTGAGATGCTAGCCCCCGCTATAAGTTAAGTAGTGCTTGCTACCAAGTAGTCGCAACCACTACTAAGAATTCAGAGGTCTAGTAGCTCAAGTTTGGGAAATAGGTTAGTAGTGCCTGCTACTACTTTATGTTCCCGCCACTACAAATAAGGTGAAATTAAATAGCAACCGCTACAAATATGTCACCACCGCGATTATGGAGTCTAGAAGGTCCATAAGCTCAAATGTCTAGGGGAGCTGAGGAGTAGCGATCACTATAGGGAGTAGCGCCTGCTACTGAAAGAGCTTAGAGAGATAATAGCCTTTTGGAGAATTTGGACGATAAGTCATCGTTGCTATATGTTAAGTAGCGCCTGCTACTTCCTTTGTAGCCACTGCTACAATTCAAAATTTGACAGAAAAATAGCCATTGGAAGTATGAGTTTTTTCATTAAAAGATTACATTATCTCAAGATAAAGTGGAAGAAAATAATAAAGGGATAGCTTTTATTGTATCCAATGAGGCTTCTTCACATAAAAGTGATAAAGAGGAAGATGATAAAGACATGACCTTGCTCACTAAGAGAATAAGAAATCTTATTCTTAGAAAAAAAAAAAAAAGATAAGAAGCCATTTAAAAGTTATGAGAAGCATGAGAAGTCCAAGAACAATCAAGTGAAATTCTTTGAATATGACAAATTTGGTCACATTAAAAAGGAATTACCAAGGTTAAAATACAAGAAAAACTTCAAGAAGAAGGGATTGAAGGCCACTTGGGATGATTCAAGTGACTCTGATGAAGAGAAGCAAGCAAGCAAAGATGAAGTAGCCAACCTTTGCTTTATGGCAATTGAAAAGGATGCATCTTCAAGTGAGGATAGTAATTCCGACTTTAATTCTAATAATGATGCCACACAAATTATGGAAACCTTACTTTCAAAATATCATAAGTTATAAAACAAGTATGATAAATTGACAAAAATGTCTAATGAGGTCTTAGATGCATGTGATGCTTATAAACTTAAAATAAATGAATTGAATGCATCTAATGTAGAGTTGAAAAAGACCATTGACCTTAGAGATATAAAATGCAATGAGTTAAGGAATGAAAATACTTTATTGAAAAACAACTTAAATTTTCATGATGCTTGCATGTCCAAGCTTTGTAAAAGTAAAGAAAAATTGGATAAAATACTTGAATCCCAAAGGTATCATACTATTAAGTATAGACTTGGTTATAATGGAGGGGATGCCCCATCTACATCTAAGACCACATTTGTCAACGCATCAAATTAACATGCTTATATGACTTATATGCCTCCACCTAAAGGTGTTAGGCCTAAGAATAAAGTGCATAAGAATGTCATACATCATTCTTATTTTAGAAGACCAATGAATGCTTATTCTAGACCAAAATCTAATTATGGTTATTGGCCTCAATATCATTCCAAACCACATTATAGGACAAAATCCCAATAAAAGTCTATAATTCATTTGATATTTCACTATTGTGGGAAATTTGGTCATTTTAACTTCAAATGTCATATTAGAAATGTGCATTTAGGCTATGTTGGTGCTAACCCCCAAGGAACCAAAAATATTTGGGTACCTAAAACAAAATAAATTCTCTTGTTTATAGGTTGTACTTGAAATCCACAATAAAAAAAGAGTCATGGTATTTGGATAGTGGATGTTCAAGATATTTGACTGGCAATGCTAGTCTTCTTTCAAACTTAGAAGAGATAAAAGGAGGAAAGGTCACCTTTGGAGATAATGGAAAAGGTAAAATCATCGGAATTGGGAAAATTAGTAAGACCGATAAACCTTCTCTTGAATATATGTTATTGGTTTATGGCCTTAAGCGCAATTTGATTACTGTGAGTCAATCCTGTGACATGGGAAATAAAATTTCCTTTACTTCTAAGAAATGCTATGTGAAATGTTTGAATGAGAAAAAAAAATTGTTTGTCGATTATAGAATTGATAATGTTTATATGATTGACATTAGTAGCATGCATAATAATAATATTGATTGTATGGTTTCACTTTGTGATGGTGCATGGTTATGGCACAAGAGACTTGGCCATATTGGCGTGAATCACATTGATAATTTTAAATCTAATGAGCTTGTAATTGGTCTCCCCAAAGTCAAGTTTCATAAAGATAAAATTTGTGATTCATGTCAAATGGGCAAGCAAGTCAAAAGTTCTTTTAAAATAAAAAAATGTTGTTTCTTCTTCTGGACCTCTAGAGCTTTTGCATATGGACTTGTTTAGCACTTGTAAAATATCTAGTCTTGGAGGTAAACAATATGCATTTGTAATTGTTGATGATTACTTTAAATTTACTTGGGTATTATTCCTTACTCATAGGGATGAAAGTTTTAAAGAATTCAAATCTTTTGCTAAAAAAGTTCAAAATGACAAAGGTTTTTATATAACATCTTAGAGAAGTGATCATGGAAAATAATTTGTTAATCATGATTTTAAAACCTTTTATGATGAAATAGATATTTTTCATAACATTTCTACACCAAGAACTCCCTAACAAAATGGAGTTGTAGAAAGGAAAAATAGAACACTTATTGATATAGCTAGAATTATGCTCAATGAGTGCTCACTTCCTAAGTACTTTTGAGTCGAAGTGGTCAATAGTGCCTGTTACATTTCAAATAGACTTTTTGTAAGAGCAATTTTAAATAAAACTCCTTATGAGCTATAGAATGGAAGAAAACCAAGAATTTCATATCTTAGAGTATTTGGATACAAATGATTTATATTAAACACCAAGGATAATATTGGAAAATTTGACTCCAAAATGGATGTAGGTGTTTTCTTGGGCTATTCAACTTTTAGCAAAGCTTATAGAGTTTTTAACAAAAGATCTTTGGTTATTGAAGAGTCCATACATGTTACATTTGATGAGTCTAGTCCATTTGATGTGCATAGATTTAAACATGTTGAGAAGGACTACATATTTGATCATGTGTATAATACATCTCTTGATTTAGAACTTCTTGTTGAATGATCTATAAAGGACCTTAATGACCTTGAAGATCCTTCTAAGGCCATAGAAAATCCTATTGATGTTGAACTTCCAAAGGATTAAAAATTCAAAAAGGATCGCCCAAAAGACCTTATAATTGGTGAACTCTCTAAGGGTCTGGCTATACGATCCTCTTTCAAAGAAATTACGAACAACCTAGCCTTCATATCTAAGATTGAAGATAGGAATATTGATGAGGCATTAGAAGATGAAAGTTGGGTTAAGGCCATATAAGAGGAATTGAACCAATTTGAGAGGAACAAGGTTTGGACCTTGGTTCCTAGACCATAAGATCTTCCCATTATAGATACTAAATAGGTGTATAGAAACAAAGTAGGTGAGGTTGGTGTGATCACTAGGAACAAGGCTAGATTAGTTGCAAAGGGATATAATCAAGAGGAAGGAATAAATTATAATAAGACCTTTGCACAGGTGGCTAGACTTGAGGCTATTAGGATGTTACTTGCATTTGCATGCCACATGAACTTTAAGTTGTATCAAATGGATATCAAAAGTACATTTTTAAATGGTTTTATTATGAAGGAAGTTTATGTTGAACAACCACCCGGTTTTGAATAATTTAATTTTGCAAATCATATTTATAAACTTCAAAAAGCACTTTATAGTCTTAAACAAGCTCTTAGAGCTTGGTATGATAGACTTAACACGTTTTTAATCAATAATGGTTTTTCGAAGGGAAAGGTTGATAGAACTCTTGTCATTAAAAAGGACATGCATAATATGTTGATTGTGCAAATATTTATAGATGATATAATATTTGGTGCTACTAATGAGATTTTATGCAAGAAATTCTCCTCATGCATGTAAAGTGAGTTTGAAATGAGTATGATGAGAAAATTGAAGTACTTCCTTGGATTACAAATCAAATAATGTGAGAAAGGTATTTTCATCAACCAATCAAAGCACACAAAGGAACTTCTCAAAAAGTTTGGAATGGATGGAGCAAAAGCTAGTAGAATACCAATTAGCTCCACCATCAAGCTTGACAAAAATGAACTTGGTAAGCCTATTAAGGAGAAGAAATATAGAGGTATGATTGGTAGTTTACTTTATGGAACTGCTAGTAGACCAGATATTATGTTTATCGCGTGTTTTTGTGCACATTTTCAATTATGTTCTACAGAGTCTCATTTATATGCGATCAAAAGAATTTTAAATTATTTGATTGGCACACAACATCTAGAACTTTGGAATCCAAAGAACATGCATTTTAGTTTAATTGGCTATTCCGATGCAAATTTTATCAGTAGTTGCATGGATGGGAAAAGTACCTTTGGTACTTACCAATTCTTAGAAAATTTCCTTATTTCTTGGTTTAACAAGAAGCAAAATTCAATGGCTTTGTCTATCACGAAAGCCAAATATGTGGTAGCCGCTTGTTGTTGTACATAAGTTTTGTGGATGAAACAACAAATTAATGACTTAGGAGTGCATTTGGACAAGATTCCTATTATATGTGATAACATTAGTGCTATCAATTTATCTCAGAATCTAGTTCACCATTCTAGGAGCAAGCATATAGACATTAGACATCATTTTCTTAGATATAATGTGTTAAGTCATAGTGTTACTCTTGAATTTGTTGCTTTAAATAATCAACTTGTGGACATCTTTATAAAGCCCTTAAATAAGGAGTGTTTAAATTTTATTAAACTTGAATTGGTGATGTTAGATGGAAATGAAGTTGAGAAATCGAATTGATATGTGTTTGTTAAAGCTACTTTGATTATTCAATTTTGCATTATTTTCATTTGTAGCACCCATTTTAGTTCACCTTGTTGCATGCTCCAGAGTAACGGTCACTACTCAAGCTGTAGCGCTCGTAAATCTAGGTAAATTTTACTATTTTCATTCCTCCTAAAATCACGATCACTACAAATGTCGTAACTGCCTCTACAATGTTATCTATGTCTCTATGTCTCCTAGTAGCAATCACTAATAAGTAGCAGCCACGACTTGGAAGTAGTAGCTGCGACCAATTGATAGTTGCCGCTACAGAGACTTTTTAAACAAAAATTTATTGTGCTTTTCAGTTACATTTTCAAAACCTAAAACTCTATTTCTCAATTTTCTCTCAACTTCTCTATGCGAAAACTCAATTCAAACTTCCCAAACCCTCTTTCCTTTATTTTTGTAACACCTCAGCCTAGCTTGAACCTATCCTTTATAGGGTTCTTCGGGGAGAGATTTTTTATTTCTTTATATAGTGATGTTAATATGTATGTATGCATGGAATTGGTATTTATGCATGTTATTTGAATTAGTTTTAGGCATAGAAATGGTTTAGAAGCTGCTAGGACTTAATCAGTAAATTTTTAGTTTTTAGTCAACTGGGGGCAAAATGGTCATTTTTCACCCGTCGGAATTTTATGGATTTAATATCATATTTAAAAGGAGAAAATAATTTAAAGACTTGAAAATGACCTTATTTTATTTATTTGAGCAGTAGTTTAAGAAATAATTTCGGCCGAAAAATTGTTATCGGCACATTGCGGGATTTCAGTATTTCGGTTGCACTAAGGGCATTTTGGTCATTTCCTTTATAATATGGAGTTATCAAGTGTGTGCAACCTTATGATATTAGTTTAGGCTTGATTAAATCCGACCGTTGGATCAAATGACTTTAAATTGAATGGTTAGATGAGTAGGTTATGAGTAGGTTGCAAAGTTGCTAACCTAAGCTCAATGTATGGAATCATTGCCTTTGGTTTGTG
>CANXYC010576130.1:0-32822 GCA_948193065.1 Aleurites moluccanus | reverse complement strand
TCTAAACCTATACATTCACACCATTTACAACACTTGATCATATTCACACTTAACCTTATTAATCACATTAACTTAACACCTTAAACTAACTAAATTCATATCCATTAACTTAAGCAAAAAATATCCTTTTCCTCCATTTTTCAATACCATTCCATCCAATATCATTTAAATGCACCTAATGCCTAACATTTAAGCTTTTAAACCTATTAAACATGAAAACACAAACCATCATTTGGATTTCATCAATTCAGCCAAAACATTATTTCAACCAAATGAATTCTTTTTCAACTTTAAACCAACCATTCATCACATATACATCAAATACTACTCATTCCAAGCATTAAACTCCTAAAACCATAAAATGTATATCAAACCCTAACCTATCCAAGATTTCGGCCATAACACAAAGTGCTCCAAATCCATTTATTTTTGTGATTTAATCATCTAAACATGCTATACATCTCAAATACACAATAATTAAAGCATTAAACACATCAAAACTATACTTTAATTCAATAATCAACCTATTAGTGTTTCAAACTCCATCTTGCATTCTAACCATAGGAAATAACTTCTAAACCATAAAAATCAATAAGAACATTCATACAAACATTTCTACAACAAAAGAAATAAAAAACTCACAACTTACCAATAGTTCTTCAAAACTTCCTTAAGCTATTTAATGGCTTTAATGGCTTTTTCTTTGAATTTAAAGGTTAGATTAGTGTTTAGTTTGGTGGATTGTATTCATTTCCACCAAAAATGGAAAGAAAACATCAAAGAATGGAAAAAGATGGTTTGGCCGAAATGGATGCAGCAACAATAGTGAGTTTGGCTGATTTTTTTCCAAGGAAGAAGATGACAAATTGCTATATATATCCATTTACAAAAGGTGTGATCCAATGGTGTAGGTTTCATGGTAATTTTGGTGAATCCTAATCATCCAACCATCCATTTTTCTTACTTTCATACTATTGGTTCATCCAAAGTCAACTTAGATAGGTTACACATACTTTTGATACACCAAATCACAAACCAAAGGCAATAATCCCATACATTGAGCTTAGGCTAGCAACTTTGCAATCTACTCATCTAACCATCCAATTTAAAGTCATTTGATCCAACGGTCAGATTTAATCAAGCCTAAACTAATACCATAAGGTTGCACACACTTGATAACTCCATATTATAAAGGAAATGACCAAAATACCCGTAGTGCAACCAAAACACCGAAATCGCGCAGCGTGCCGATAATAATTTTTCGACCGGGATTATTTCTTAAACTATTGCTCAAATAAATAAAATAAGGCCATTTTCAAGTCTTTAAATTATTTTCTCCTTTTAAATATGATATTAAATCCATAAAATTCCGACGGGCGAAAAATGACCATTTTGCCCCTAGTTCACCATAAACTCAAAATTTACCGATTAAGTCCTAGCAGCCTCTAAACCATTTCTATGCCTAAAACTAATTCAAATAACATGCATAAATACCAATTTCATGCATAAATACATATTAACATCACTATATAAAGAAATTAAAAATCTCTCCCTGAAGATCTCTATAAAGGTTAGGTTCAAATTAAACTGTGGTGTTAAAATGATTTGGATGAAATCACTAATATTTTTGAAAATATTCATTTGAATGATTCATCACTTGACATTGATATTCATGTTGACTCATCCAAAGAAATCAATGAAAGTTTTGAGAATTAACCTATTGAACTTGAAATCCCTCAAGGTGTAAATGAAATTCTAAAAGATTAGAAATTTAAAAAGGATCATCCCAAAGATTTGATCATTGGAGAACCATCTAAGGGAGTCACCACTAGATCTTCATTTAAGGAGATAATAAATAACCTTGCATCCATCTCTAAGATAGAACCTAAGAACATCAAAGAAGCCTTATATGATGAGAGTTGGGTAGATGCCATGCAAGAATAGTTAAACCAATTCAAAAGAAGTAAAGTTTGGACCTTAGTTTCTAGACCTTTAAATCACCCTATCATTGCTACTAAGTGGGTTTTTAGAAATAAACTAGATGAGGATGGTGTAATCATTAGGAATAAGGCTAAGCCAGTGGCTTAAGGGTATAATCAAGATTATGATGAGACCTTTGCACCCGTAGTTAGACTTGAGGCTATTAGAATGCTTCTAGCATTTGCATGTCATATGAATTTTAAGTTGGATCAAATGGATATTAAAAGTGCATTTTTAAATGGTTATATTGAAGGAGAAGTGTATGTTGCATAACCCCCTGGTTTTGAAAGTTTTGATTTTCCAAACCATATTTTCAAATTTCAAAAAGCACTTTATGGTCTAAAACAAGCTCTTAGAGCTTGGTATGATAGACTTAGTTCATTTTTAATTAAAATTGATTTTTCAAAAGGTAGAGTTGATACAACACTTTTATTAAAAAGGACAAGAAAAATTTATTAATTGTATAAATTTATGTGAATGACATAATATTTATAGCTACTAATGAGTCTTTATGCAAGGAATTTTCTAAGTGCATGCAAGAAGAATTGAAATGAGCATAATGGGAGAATTGAAGTATTTCCTTGGACTTCAAATCAAGCAAGAAAAAGAAGGAATCTTCATCAACCAATATAAATATACAAAGGGACTTCTCAAAAGGTTTGGGATGGAATGATCAAAGGCGAGTAGAACTCCAATTAGCTCTACTATTAAGCTTGACAAGGATGATCTTGACAAACCTATTAAAGAGAAGAAATATAGAGGTATAATTGATAGTTTGCTTTATTTAACCGCTAGTAGGCTCGATATTATGCTTGTCGTATGTTTGTGTGCTAGATTTCAATCTTGTCCAAAAGAGTCACATTTGCGTGCAGTAAAAAAAAATTAAATTTTTAATTGGCACTCAACACCTTGGCTTATGGTATCCTAGAGGCATGGATTTTAATCTTGTTGGCTCTTTCGATGCGGATTTTGCATGTAATTGCATGGATAGGAAATGTACATCCGATATTGTTAACTCCTAGGAAATTGTCTTGTTTTTTGGTTTAGCAAGAAGCAAAATTTAGTGACCTTGTCCACTACGAAAGCCGAATATATAGCAGTCGCTTGTTGTTGTACACAAGTTTTATGGATAAAACAATAAATAAAAGACTTTGGTGTGCCTCTAAAAACCATTCTCATTAAGTGTGATAGTATTAGTGCCACAAATTTATCAAAAAACCATGTTCAACATTCAAGGAATAAATATATTGATATTAGACATCATTTTTTTAGAGATCATGTGCAAACCCATGATGTTGCTCTAGAATTTGTAGTGTCAAATAATCAATTAGCAGATATATTTATAAAACCCTTGAATGATGAATTTTATTAAGAGAGAATTAGGCATGTTGGATGGAAAAGTTTTTGAAAAATAATTGTCTTTTTGTTGAATGATTTTTCATATTCTTAGTTTATTGTCTGCTTGTTGGTTGTCGCAGTCGCGATCTACAGGAGTCGCAGCCGCGATTATCATTTTTCTTGTTTTGAATGAATTTTCTAGAGTCGTAGCCGTGACTGATTCTTGTTACAGCCGTGTAATACCCAGTGCTTGGAACGCTAGAATAGATATGTGTTCGTTCATATTTGTTTGATGAATGTTAGCATGTATATGTTTATATGTACATGGTAGATAATCTAGAATGATATGTTAAGTATAGATTACTCATAGAATGATTATATGTTGAGACATGATGAGTTATGACTAATTTTGAGGTGTTAGCATGTGTATATATAAGTTGATTGAGTTTGGACAAGTTAGAATGGAGAAAATATGAGAATTTTCCACCATCAGTTATTTATGGGGTATTCATGGGGGTGAAGATACCTTTTACCACTATAAAGATACCTTTCACCACCATGAAGATGCCTTTCACCACCATGAAGATGCCTTTCACCACCATGAAGATAGTTTTCACGGGAGTGAAAGATCTTTCACCACCGTGAGAATATTTTCTGCGTAATTTTTCATTTTTCTAAGAAATTAACTTTCACGGGCGTGAATGCTCAATTCACGAGTGTGAAGCCTCGGGTCTATATAAGCATGATCCCGTTTCTTTCATTTTCAGCTCACCCATTTCGTCTTTCTTCCTCTTTTTCTTCATAAATACACTTCACTCACCCATAAATTCATTAAATTCTCTTCTCAAACACTTATTTCATATCCATTAACAAAAGAATCAAGAATCAAACCTTTAAGAACTTAAAGAATCCAAATTTCTCAAGAATCTCCATTCTAGGGTTTCAAGGTAATTTTCTCAAAAGTCATTTCTAAGTTCATGTTAAGTTAATCTATGACTAGAATAGATGATTATAAGTTATGTATAGATATTTATGAGCCTTAAATAATATTTACTATGGATTACATGAAATGTCCAAGGATTTAGGGTTTTGGGTGAATAGTAGTAATTCATCCCAATCTTTAATGTTCTTCTAAGAGATGTTAAAATGGATGTTAGGAAGTATAATAGGACTTCTCAAGATGATTAAATCATAAAGACTACAACTATATAATCACGAATGATAGAAACCCTAATTTGTGGATATTGGGATTTTGATTTAGGAATGGAAAGCACAAGAGACTAAGGAATAATTAATGCTTCTCATATTATAAGAGAGAATATTTTGCAAGGAATTACTTTGAGGTAAGTATGAACTACGTTAATGTATGCTACTCTTATAAGTTTACGCTTGTTACTTCTTCCTTTCTATATATGCTTTATTAAACCCATTATTGAAGAACCAAAGTAATAAATTCGTAATTGTAAACTATAAATTGCTGAGACTTCCTAAAAAAACCAATTGAATGAATGACTTGGTTGTTATTTTTCTTGGACCAAGATCATTATATACCTATTTGTGTAATAAAATAACTATATGTAAATATGTGATGATGGTCTTGTGACCACTATGTTTCTTGATAATATTCCCAAGCTATATAACCCATGACCCACATGTAAATAGAATGTTCTTCCCAATGAGAGTTAGTTCATTGGTCCAATGTGCACATTGGGAACCCAGCTGACAGGATTTTTGCCAATGTCCCTCCTAGTTGGGGACGAGAAATACTAGGCATGTGCCTGCACAAGCACATGGAGACATTGAGATGACAAGGTGCACCGATATGCTATGATATGATCTATTCTGAGTTCTATTTCATGATATGATTTATAGTGCCATTCTTTATGGGCACTCATATATAAAGAAAACAATGATTGTTCATGTTATGATTCCTTATGCAAACATTCTGATAATCTCTTTCCTTATGATATTCCAAAAGTATATTGAATATATGTTCAAGTTCATACTTATCCTTTATATCTTTATTATACTTGTAAGCATTAGTGTAGTTTATATCTTATTGAGTTGAAGGCTCACTCCTCTTCTGTGGAATTCAGGTGATAGTGTAGCTTGAGAAGGAGCTAACTTAGAAGACAGAGCTTCTTGATTCATTCCTCTAATAAGACTTTATGTAATTCTTTTGATATATATTATTTTGTATTATGGTATTTATATGTATGAGGAGTATATTCTAGAGCTCTATAGTTAGTTGTTAAGGATAATATTATTTTGATGTCTGAATTAATACATTGTGGGTTGCCCTTGTCCTTTATTGATGTGGGATGTATCTTTTGATCGGTAAGGAATAAGAGAAATCATATGATAATATATGGAAATGCATAAATAATAATTATATGATTCATAAAATTGAATATTTATGATGATAACTATGTATGGGGTGGACATTTGTTATGTATGAGATTCAGGATATGAGTGTTCTACTGGTTTATGGTGGCCTTAAGTCTACCCTTGCCCTAGGACCGTCGCACCACTAAAGTTGGGGTGTGACAAGCCACTACTCTTCTGAGCTGTTTTCCTTTCCATCTGTCTATCTTTTTAGCAGTTATGACTGACTTGGGTCACAATCACTACCTATTTATTCGCAGCTGCGAATAGTTTTAGTTGCAGCCGCTACTAAAAGAGTCGTAGCCGTGACTTTCGCGATAGTCAGTTTTTAAAATAGATTTCTCGCACATTTTTTCACTTTCTCTCTCAACCTAAGATCATTTTCTCTCAAATTTTCTCTCTGTCTCTCGCTTGATTCATCTTCTCACACCAAAATGGCAACAAAAAGAGTGAAAACTAGGGCTAGGAAAGGTCAAGAATCGTCCAAGTGCCCAAATTTAGGGCATACCTCCATGCCCTCTCCTCTCTTTAGCTCATCCTCCTCAGAATATGCTTCTCCACCTATTCCTCCACATCCCTCCTCAATTCCTCCTCCTGCTCCTATTCCAAAGAAGAAAAGGACTCCACTCAACCATGAAGAGTGGAATCCTACATATTTGGAAGTTTTGGTTCAATCCTTAATCCCTCAAGAAATTACCCGATATGAAAACCTCACTTCAAATCGATCCATTCTTCCTTCTAGATATGTTAACTGGATGGAATTGAATAGTGTAAGGTTGAGTGAACCTATTAGGGTCAAGCTTCAATCTGTTCATTGGCTCACAATGGTTGATATTAGGCGTGACTATTTTCCCTTGCTCTCTTTGGAGTTCTTCTCTACTTTTAGTCTTGACGTATCAAGGGGATCCACCTATTGGAACATAAGCTTCAAACGCTTAGGTAAACCTTATACTCTTTCCTTTAGGCAAACCAATCAGCTTTTCGGGTTTTCTGAAATTGGGTCCATAGGTTTCTCTAATGAATTTGAAGAAAACTTGAATGATTTTTGGAAGAAAATCACTGGGTCTTCTCAACATTTTAACCCCAAACTCTCTAAATCTACCAGTATTAAAGACCCTATTCTCAAGGTAATTCACAGGATAATCACCTATACAATCAACAACAAAGGCACCAATTATAGTGCATTCTTAAAGACTGAGCTATTTTTCCTTTAGTGCATCGAGAGAGGCCATCCTATTGCCTCTGCTAGATGGTTGGTGGATCATTTCAGCAACATTACTAGAAAGAAATCAGGAGACATTGTCTGTGGTCACTTGATGACACGCATAGCCTGTGTTATCTATGAAAACCCTAAATTTGATCCAGACAACACTGCCTTCAGTCCTTTAGTTCATAACCTGCCAGAAAATAAATTTCTTGGAGTTATCACTTTGCAACGCATGGGGATTATTGAAAAGAGAGCTGATAGATCTTTTACTCTCAAAGGTGCTCTTGCTGCTAATGAGGATGAGGCAGCCACTTTTGAGAAATAGGACATGCTCCTACTGTAGACATAACAGCTCCTCTTCAGCCTGCAGCCCCTACTCCTTCTGTGGACACAACAACTTCTCCTTCACTCATGGAATTCTTGACGACTCGCTTCGATGCAATGGAGCAACATCAGAATGAAATTATGGAGAGAATACATAAATTGGATGATAGAGTCTCCTCTAATGAAAGTGAAGTAAAAAACCTCCATTAAAGTTGCCATTCGGCTCTTACTTCGTCAACAGTGAGAGTTTCATATAGAAATAGAGAAACGTGAGACTCTTTCTCCATCTGCTTCAGACTCAGCTGATGCCAAGTCCAGTAGGCATGGGTCTAATGAGTTGCGAGCAAAGGATGATCAACACTCTCCAATGGATGTTGCCCCCTCTCAGCCTTTGGACAAAGGCAAGGCACCAACTGTTGATAATGTCTTCTCCAGCATTGCAGCCATTGGAGCAACTGCAGTTGAGAACTCTTCTTTAGATCCTATGACGGACGTTCCTCCTTTGTAGTTTTTAGGAAGTTTCTATGTTTTTCTGTATTTCCTTCCGTTGTTATTATATGTATTGCTTTGTAAATCAATATATTTTGGTTTGATTATTATTTCTCTCTTTTTTCATTTTATATGCATCTTTGCTTTGTGCCTGGTATCAAACAAAAGGGGAGAATTATGTGATTAATCAACTTTTTTGATTAAAATAAGCAAATATTAAGGGGGAGTTTGTTAAAACGCATAATCACACACTATTTTTATCATTTTTTATCATTAGTTGTTTGTCACCATAAAAAAGGGGGAGATTGTTAGACCTTAGCATCTTCATCATATCTATTTTGATGGTTATAAATACCAAATTAATGGACTAATGTATTTATTTGATTATATGCAAAATTTTTCAAGTATTTCTCTAAAGTGTTACAAGATACTGGTGTGTCGCGGGCGCGATCACTTGTAGTCGTAAGTGCGACTCTAGGAACAAGATTGATCACAGGTGTGACAAAGTCAGTCGCAGCCTTGAAAAGCTTCAGGTCGCAGACACGAAATTAAATTGAGAATTTCTAAAAATATCCAGTAGCCTCAAGATGAATAATGTCTTTCTAGTCAAGGGTGTGACTAGGTGAAGTCGCAAGAGTGACAAGTTTATTCGTGGCACAAAATTAAATTTAGAATATCTCAAAATATCTAGAAATCTCAGATGAACAGTGTCTCTCTAGTTGCAAGCGTGAATCATTTAGTCGCGGGTGCGATTAGCTATAATTGCAGGAGTGACAAGACCAGTAGCTGGTGTGAAATTTAATTCAACCAAGTTTAAAAGTAACAGAAGCTTTACATGCTTAGTGACGCGTTTGTCGTGGGCGCTACAAATCTAAGTCGCAAATTTAAATTCATCACGTCGCAGGCGTGACGTGATGAATTTAAATTTGCACTTTTTCGGGCCAGATAAGAGTCGCAGATGGGATAATACTAGTAGCGGGAGTGACTCCCTAGTAAACTAGCCGTTGGAGCGAAATCTCAGGTGCATTTATTGCAGGAAAATAAGTCTAAATGACTCTTTTTTCCCCTAAGCCTATAAATATGAGTTGATTAGTATTAAATGAGAGAGTGAACAACCTCAAACAAGTTCTAAAGTCATTTATTGTAAAATCATTCATATTTATTGTGCAAAATCAGTATATATTTGCATTTATTGTAAATCTTCAAAGTTGTTGAAGATTATTGATTATAAGAGAGTTGGGTTAAGAAAAAGAGAATTTTTTTTCTCATCTCTTGTAAATCTCTTGGGTTGTGTGTGAGCCTAATTTGAGAAAAACACATTGTAAAAGGTTTGAGTGTAAGTTAAAACACTTAGATTTGATCTTGAACCTGTAAAATGATCAAATGTATTAAAGAACTCAAGTGTGATCTTGAGGAGTGGACGTATGCTCGTTTTAGTCGAACCACTATAAATCTCTGTGTTGATTTTCTTCTTCTCTTCCTTCATCAAAATTTTAATTGGTCATTATTTTCAAAAGACAACCAATTCACACTCCCTCCCCCCTCCCCCTTTTTGGTTGCCAAGGGACTAACACTTGATATTGTATTTGAGCCTAATTTTATCCATAGCCATTGTTGTATTAAATATCTAATGACATGACATAACTACCTTTCGATGGGGTAGTGGGTAAATACCATCAATAATTTATACATTGATTATTTCATTAACCCTAACTAGGAAGGGTAAAGTCATAGCCATAAAGTCTGATTAACTTTATATCATTTTACGAGTTTAAACTACTAAAATATAGCTCACCAGACTTTTTTGACAAGTATGTGACCCTATATCTGTTATGTTTTATTTTCTTGATATTGCCTATTCATTGATTCATAAGACCTCAATTATATTGCTTGTTTACTTGTTGATTATTTTTTTTTACAAGCATTTGGTGGATTATTTCTTACCTTACCTAGCCTTTTATGCATAGCAATATATTTATAACTTACTGAGTAGTAATACTCACATTTTTAGTGGATTAACATTTTCTGGTTCAAGGTAAACTGTAGCGTTCCCAAGGAATCTTTTTTCTTCAGTGGAACCGATACCTTTTTATTATGTAAATATTCTAAAACATGTTATTTTTGTAATCTCATAGAAGCTCCATGGTTTAATAGGGTTACCTGCTAGTTATATATGTGTAGTATGTAATTAAATAATATAAATTAATTACTTAATATATTATGAGATATATGATATAAGTATATAATAATATTATGATGAGGAATGAGATGCATGAATTATGTGTTAATATTATTATGCAAGGGATGAGTATATTTTAACATGTGATTTGTAAGTTGATAACAGAGATTCTATAGGTGTTGGTTGATAGGCGGGTCCCACACCCTAAAACCATCATATTCTATTTCCTTTTGGGACGTGACACCTCACCTCCTTTCTCGGCGATTCTTACTCTAACAAACTTCTTTCCTCCTAAGATTTCCAACAATATCTAGTTTTCTATCAATGGTGATTGGAGCCCGGACCAAAAAGGGGAACATGAGTATTTTTTCAGTAATTGAGAGTAAGTGAATTTCTAATTATTCTAAAATTTATTTTAAATTATTTGAAATAATTTTAGAGCAAATATTATGAAGAAATTAAATTTAGACACTGTAATTAGAATATTTGCAGAGTGAATAATTTGGGATTGTGATTAAATTAAGTACATAAATTAAAATACATTAATATAATTAAGTTGGAGTTATTATGAAAATTATTGGAGTAATACTTATGGATTTTAGGTATCAATATTTGAATAATTGTGAAGTAAATTAATTAAGACATTCGTTGAATTTAGGCGAATAAATTAATTTAAATTGAGATAAATTATTGAAGAATGATGGATATTTTTCGGATAATATTATGATTGTGGTGATTATTAAAAATATTTTTAAGGTAATTAATTATTGAAATATTAGTTACGATATAATTATTTATTGAGGATTTATTTTATTAAATTAATTGGTATTGATATTGGAGTTGATTTACAGAATAATTATTTTAAATTAGTTCAAAATAATTTAACAGATTATTATAGAAATTATTTTTATTTAATGTATGGTACATGGTGATAATTGAATTAATTGTTAAGTAAAATATTTATTGAAAGGATTATAAATTAATGAGTTTGAGTAACAGTATTTAGAAATTATTGATGAGTAAGGATTTTGAGATTGATATAAATTGGACGAATTATTTAGATTATTTCACAATAATTATTTTGAAATAGTGTTGATTAAAGAATAATTATATTTATTTGGTTCGAGTAAAAATAAATTATGTATAATATTGTATAATTATTGAGTTGAGAATTTAATATTTTAAATATTGTTTAGTTTGGAGACTCAGGAGAAGTCAGTTAAATTAATGATAATTATTGAGAGCCTACAAACTATATATTAGAAATATTATTATTTTTATTTTAAGAAGTTATGTCATAGTTTTGTGAGAGATTCTGTCGAATTATTATTGTATTCGATTTTAGTGTTCTAAGTATTTTCTTTGCTATCAGTCAGAAGGCACTCTAAGTATAGTCAGTCAATTTGATTGTAATCAAGTTTGTGAGCTTTTTCATGTATGTGCATTGATTTGTGTAAAAATATTAATATAATTATGTATTAATATTATTAAATGAATAGGATATGTGCTTGTGTATGTAACATTATGATTTGTGTTGCATATTAATTATGGTTGCCAGATTGAGATTAGGATGACATATGACCACATATGGTTTTGATTGTGAGTATGGTTATAAATATGATTATAATTTGATGAGTTATAACTAGTATATAATAGTTTGAAGCTTACTCATCGCCCGACGCTTCTACCAGTCTGGTAGGAGTTGTCTGATTTAATCCAGTAGCAGATGGGACCCTATGGATTAGATTTAAAAGATAATATTTAGATTTAGATAGTTAGATATTGAGATCGACTTCTCTAATTGATATTTAGTGTGATTTATGTGGACTAATTTTCATTTCTATTTGATTACGTGATTAATTATCTGTATAATATATTGCATAAGCATTGAGGTTGTACCATTGAATATATTGGTTAATATCATTCACTGAGTTGAGACGCTCACTCTTGTCTCCTTATTTTTTTCAAGTTGCAGGTATAACATAAGAGAATAAAATTTAATTGATTTTTCCTGTCTTTCATTCCTCAGACAATGAAAATATTTTATTAAAATCAGTTATGGATTTATTTCTTTACTGTATTTTTTTATATATTTTTAAATTCCACATGATTATTTTTTTTGGTTGTTTTTGATGTCCATATTTATGTTTTTCTTTTGAGTTGTTGCATTTTGAGAATAATTGAGCATTCCCATTATGGGTGTGTTATTCTGTTAAGTAGAACCTATATATTTTTAATTAAATGATGTGATATGATTGAAATGATAGCCCTGAGAGATAAATATTTGATTAGTATTCAGGTTCTATTTAACAGATGAACTATAACTCTCATTTTATGACAGTTATAATTATCATAACTTGTCTTTATAATTTAGCGAAGTGTCAAATTTACTACGGATTCTAAAAATTTTATATTTTTCATTTTCTAGCGTCGATCATGTGCTTTCGAGTTCAGAACGTAACAATATATATATATATAGTTCGATCAATTCTATTTTTAAAATTTTTTAACAAAAATTGAATTCAATTTAATAGATCAAATTATATTAAAATTAAAATTAAATCAAATCGAATTAAAAAAATAACAAAATCAAATAGATTGATTTAAATTAAATGGATTCATTTTTATTTTTTCAATTTTTCCTTACCCCTATTAAGATTAAGATTAGTCATGATTTTTTATTTCATATTTTTACTTGTGCGAATACATTACTCATCAAATATATTAACTGTCAAAACCGTTTAAAAAAATTGGTGATGATCCGGACTGCACTCAGACTTATTGGTGATTCGGACCCTTCTATGAACACCAATCAGATTACTGATCTGGGCCCCTGTTCACATAATTTTCACAAAAAATTAAAATACTACTCTTTAACTTTATTGCTTTGCTTTGACTCTCCTCTTCTCTCTATCTCCCTCTCTCTTCGCCAAACAGGCCACAAGAAACACATCTCCAGTTCATTTTTATACTTCTCTCTCTCTCTCTCTCTTTCTCAATCTTCGCTTTCCCTTTTCTCCTCTTTCTCTAGACAAGCTCTTATTAGGCTACCAGGAGCTCTTTCTCTTTCTACAGTGCTTATTCTTTTTTTTTTTTTTTTTGTTAATTTGTTTTTTTCACTGCATAAGCAAGGCCTTCTCTCTCAAGTCCTTGATCCCTCAAGGTTGGTACTTTTGTTTTCAGCCCTTATCTTTCACTCTTTTCCTTGATGGGTTTCAGTTTTTTTTTTTGCCTTTCATTTTTTTTTTTTGCATCTGGGTATCTTCTGTTTGCTTGGATCTATGGTGGGGTTTTGTTGTAATCACTGGTTTTGTGATCAAGATCTTGTCTTTTTTGGCTTGATTTACCTGTGATCGTTTTTCCTATTTTTGGGTTTTGATTGTTTTTCTGAGATTAGTTAAGTTCTGTGTGTAAACTGCATTTTATTAGTAGCTGACTTGATTGACTTGTTCTTTTCTTTTCTGGGTGGTCATTGAATCTTTTTTGCTTGTTTTGAATTTTATACTTTTATTCTTTTTGAATTTATTTTTCCAAATTCAGTTTTTGTTTTTAATGTATCTTTTTTTTTTTCCTTTTTCGGGACAAAGACTATGGAGTTGGATCTCATTCAGTTTTTATTTATCATTTTGTGTTCTTCTTCATGCAGCTTTTTTATTGAGGCAGCTTTTTTTTTTTCTTTTTAATATCCAGGGAAATAATATACGTCTGCTTTATAATTTGATTTTATGTTCTTTTACTTTTTTTCACTTTATAATTCGTGTTTTTGACTTGTTTTTAGCTAAATTCAATGACTCTAGCAGTTATGGGTTTTCTATGTTGATGAAGCTGTATTGTCTTTTTATAAATTAGGTTTGTAGGTTCTGTTTTCTGATCTGACCTCTAAATTCAAATGTTTGGGGCTAGTGAAATTGAGTTTGTTGCACTATCACTTAGTTGTTGCTTGAATCATGGAAATTGGTTTATAGATTTTATATATACACCTAAGATAACTTTCTTTTTGGATGTTATGGAGTTGCATTTTTTGGAATTAAGAACTTAGATTTTATTCTTATACCTTTGTTTATTATCTTGTATATAACAGATTTAGCTGTTCTGTTGGCAGATTCTGATCACAACATGCGTTGGACTGCAGATTCTGATATGATGCTTGAGTGATGGGTTCTAGGTATTGGTTTGGTTTGATCTAATGTAGTTTTGAAACTTGTGTACCATATAATGGCCTCGACAACTGGAAGCAAAGCTTCCACTAAACAGTCAGTTGGTGTTCAAAGAGTGGAAGCAAACAGTCTTAAGCCTTTGCCTTCGCAGGTTTCAAAGACAAGCAAGTCCGAGCATTGTAATCATGAGCAGGTGGCAAGGTCAGTAGAAAACATACCAAAAGAAGTTATGGTAGAAGCTTCCGAAAATAAAAAGCTACCAAATTCTAATAAAAAAGGGACTTCTGATTCGTTGAGTAATAAGTTGGAATTATGTTCTTCCTTAACTACACTTGCACAAGCATCCACTGAAGTTGATTCTTCTGTTAATGAGAGAACAGGCTCACAGGATGTTCATGTTGATCAAGAGAAGAAAACATCAGGATATATCAGTGTTAAAAACAGTTCTGTATCTGCCAAAGTTAGTGATGGAACCAGCAGTCTTGCTAAGACTAGTGGAAGTGCCAAGACAAGTGATCGTGTTGATTATGTGGAGAGTGGAAAGAGCAGCATGTGTAGAGGAAGCACAAGTAGTGATGTAAGTGATGAGAGCACATGTAGCAGCTTTAGTTGCAGTATTAGCAAGCCCCATAAAGCAAATGACTTGAGATGGGAAGCCATCCAAGCTGTTAGAGCAAAAGATGGAGTTTTGGGTTTGAGTCATTTTAGATTACTCAAGAGGTTGGGTTGTGGGGATATTGGAAGTGTCTATCTGTCAGAGTTGAGTGGAACGAAGTGTTATTTTGCAATGAAAGTTATGGATAAAGGTTCTCTTGCCAGTCGTAAGAAGCTACTTCGGGCTCAAACAGAAAGAGAAATACTGCAATCTTTGGACCATCCCTTCCTTCCAACCTTGTATACTCACGTTGAGACAGATAAATTCTCTTGTTTGGTAATGGAGTTCTGCCCTGGAGGAGATTTGCACACTCTCAGGCAGAGGCAACCAGGGAAGTATTTTCCTGAGCAAGCAGTAAAGTACGACAAACAAACTTTGACATACTTTCATGTTCTTTTCTTTTTAATTAATGGCCACATGTGTTCCCTATGATTATTTGCTGCTAACTGGTCTTTATACTTGGTAACATATTTGCCACAACTAGATGATTTTAGATGTAGATTTCATAAAAGTTAAAAGTTCAGTATCCATAAAATGTAGAAAATATCTGATCATTCTCCTTTTTAGGATTTTGTACCAATAAGATTTTCTTTACATTAATGGAATTAAAATTCAAGGAAGTGGAATGAAATGGCTATTGGAGTGCAATTTAATGGAATTTTAAGAACTTAAATATTCTATTTTTCCGATTAAGCTTTCCACATTGGATATTCTTTTTCATAATCTTTAAAGTTATAGTCTTGTTACTTGGGGAATATTTAGTTGATAAGGTTAATAGAAAAAATTACCTTTTATTTATTTATTGGTTTATGACACTAAAATGGATGATGAATTGGACATAATGGGTTATGGGATGGGTAGAGCTGCTTTCCTATTGTGCATTCTAATGGCAACAGTCTACTAACAGACCAAGAAAACAAAAGGGCTGAATGGGTTGATGTGCGGAGTAGTGTACTGTCTAACAATTTATATGTCTTAATGGCCCTTGCATTATTCTGGAAGAATAACCTTTGACTTCATAATTTATCTAAAATTGGAGTTGGATTAATTGTGCCTTGCAAATTCTGCAAATTCTTTTATCTTTGGTGTCTTCATCGACTTTTCCTTGCTAAAATAGCATCTCACTTGCACTATGAATACCCCCATCATACATTTCAGTTTGAGGATTTCTGTCATAATTGATGCTGTCTCTCTCTCTCTCTCTCTCTCTTTAAGGACTATGTTACCTTGAAACTACTTCTTGATTGACATAACATGTTTTCCAATATTCCAAATTGCTGATCTTGTCTAAATTTTCCCATTTTTTCATCTCCAGTAACATACTAGATACTTGGAGCTTCCTTACTAAACTGCACCCTGGTACAACAATACTCTTTTATTTGTTATTTCTATTTATGCTATGCAACATCTAAGTCCCTTAAGATTCCCATCCTTCTTGTTGTGCTCTCTCTATATTCTTCCTTGAGCGTTACTTGTAAGGAACATTGTCTCTCTATAATTACTTAAAAAATCTATGGTGGATATCTCCCAACTTACACTTATATGCAATTATGATGTGAATTCTTGTGTTTGTCATTTTAAATATGCATTTACAAAGTGTGTCCTTATCTCTAGCTTCAGGAAAGTGCAGCTTCCATTTCTCGTGGCCAATTTTGAGCAGTACCCCTAAATATGCCTGTGGAATATCTTATGGGCTTGTGATTTGTAATCTTAATTCTTTTATCATGTGTCAGGATATATTGTTCTAAGAATATGTTAGAGCAAGAGTCAGGTTGTGACTGATGCAGTGTAATTGTTGTCTCCTGAAGCATGAATTGTTATGGCATATGAACAGGAAACATTACTCATTCTAATGCTTTTAGGATTAAAAATTTTATGGGTGGCCTATGCTCTGAAGTTAAAACACGTGAAATCGAGACTAGCATAGTTTTGAGCGATATCTCCTATTCAGCTTTTAAGCATTAGTTATTTTGCAAGTTTTTTAAAGTTTTGTTTTAATTTATAGAATTTTATTCACATTAATTAATTGTCAAAAAAAAATATTGAATTAAGAGGATCAGACTAATGTGGTGATCCTGTTGTATTTCATTTCTTCCGTTTCTTCTCAGACTAAGGTATTGCTTACTGTGCTGTTCATTAGATTCTTTGTGGATTGTGAATATTACTCTTTTTTCTTTATATGACCTCAAGGGAGTTACTAACTCACCTTTGGTATTGAGAATGTAAATTCAAGTAGATAAGAGTTAAATTTAAATTTGATTCTGAGGCAGAATTAGTTGAGTTGAAATTACCACTGATGACATCTGGAAAACTGACTGTTCTATTTATACTCATGCTGGTTGTTATTGAATCCTATCTGAAGGTTAATTTTGTGTTTTCCACTGACATACTGCTATTAATAAATTTTTCCAAAGGGCTGATGCATACTTTGATTCTTTCCCCCTCTCAATATGTGGGTATGCAAAAACAATCCTCCACTTTGGCAATAGCTTGAGTTAACCATCTAAAGGGGAATCGATTTCAACTCAGTCACAATGCCAATCAAATTTTTAGCAAAAATTTGATTGGTAGCTGCATTTGGAACCTAAATCTAAATTTTGATATGGGCATAATCTCTAAGGATCTGTTTGGTATTGTTATTTAAGCTGCTGTTGAGAGCATTTTGTGAAGACATTGATTAAAGGTCATTAGAATTTGTTTTCAAATTGAATTTCACATGTTCTAATCATAAAAGTTTCAGAACAACTAAATAGCACCCCCAACATCTAAAATGTTGCTTTTTCCCTAAAAGCAATTTTAACCTCAATGCCGAACAGACCCTAAATGTGTTTCAACCTAAATTGCCAAATTATTTTGTTTTATCTTTAATGTTGGGGAAGCACAGCAATTAATAGGTGAATTGTAAAACATCGGTCTTGAGGAATGGTGAACCTATCGGAAGGAGCAATCATCCCAAAGGTTGATTTTGAATTCAAAGCACAAATATTCACGACCAGAATGATACTTTGTATTGGTTTCAACTATAATGTTATCG
Source organism: Aleurites moluccanus (assembly GCA_948193065.1). Lineage (NCBI taxonomy): Eukaryota > Viridiplantae > Streptophyta > Magnoliopsida > Malpighiales > Euphorbiaceae > Aleurites > Aleurites moluccanus. The sequence continues at coordinate 15,074 of CANXYC010576130.1, read as the reverse complement.
AATAAATTTGACCTATTAAGCTAGAGCAGATTTGTTGCTCTCTCTTTTTTTTTTTTTCAAGCGTTGTCTTTAGTTTTTATGAACACTTGTATTAACACTTGATGTGAACATTATTGCTTAATGAATTATACCTTGCAGATTTTATGTAGCAGAGGTCTTGCTAGCTTTGGAATACCTCCATATGCTGGGGATTATTTACCGTGATCTTAAGCCAGAAAATGTCCTTGTAAGGGAAGATGGGCACATAATGTTGTCAGATTTTGACCTTTCCCTGCGATGTGCTGTGAGCCCAACTCTTGTCAAGACCTCATCTCTTGAGTCTGAGCCATTGCGAAAGAACCCAGTTTATTGTGTCCAGCCTGCTTGTATTGAGCCTTCCTGCATCCAACCATCTTGTGTTGCTCCTACAACATGCTTTTCTCCTCGTCTCTTTGCTAGCAAGTCTAAGAAGGTTAGAAAACCCAAAAATGAACTTGGAAATCAAGTCAGTCCTTTACCTGAGCTTATGGCAGAACCAACTGAAGCTAGGTCTATGTCATTTGTTGGGACCCATGAGTATTTGGCACCTGAGATTATTAAGGGTGAAGGTCATGGAAGTGCTGTAGATTGGTGGACTTTTGGGATCTTTCTATATGAGCTCTTATTTGGTAAAACTCCTTTTAAAGGATCTGGCAATCGGGCCACATTATTCAATGTTGTTGGCCAGCCTCTTCGATTTCCAGAATCACCAGTTGTTAGTTTTGCAGCGAGGGATCTTATAAGGGGTTTGCTTGTGAAAGAACCACAGCATAGATTGGCATACAAGCGAGGGGCAACAGAAATAAAGCAACACCCATTCTTTGAAGGTGTGAATTGGGCACTGATACGCTGTGCTACTCCACCTGAGATTCCGAAGCCAGTGGAGGTGGAACGGATACCTGTGCCAGGATCAACCAGCGAAAAAACTGCTGCTGGTGTTGTGGCTGGTCCTGATAAAAAAGGTTCTGATAATTATCTGGAGTTTGATTTCTTTTAGATGGTATTGCTTGAAATTTGCAATTTGTTTTCATTTAATGGGAAGAACTATCTGAACCTCTGAGGGGTTGTTAGTGACGAGGATAAAGTCTTTCTTTTTCTTTTTTCCCTTCTTTGATATATTGACAGATGATAAGGAAATGTATGCTTGCTGTTGCCTGTTAACTTTACAAATATGTATCTCATATTGCAGACTGTCGTAGAGAGACATGGAACCATTTTCGCTAGATTGTAGTATCATAAATTAGGCATTAGCCTAGCTCTTGGAAAGGCTTCCACTACTTGTGTACAAGCAGCATGGGTGGGTGGTGTACTGAATGGTACATTGGTAAATCAATAGGAAGTTGGATTTTTTTTTTCCTGGATGTGATTAGGAGAAATTACAGGTAAACTAATAAGAATGGTAGATTTTTATCCTTGGAATGTCTATCTTTCGGGTAAATTTCATCAATGGTCATCGAATTGTGAATTTAATAGTTGATCACTAATCTTCAGTTTATAACCAATTACTATCAACAAAGTCATAACTTAATTACACTGTTGGTGGTAAAATAGTTTTATTTTTTTATTTTTTTAATTTTAAGAATTACTGTTGGTCATAAACTCGTACCATATCCAATATACCTTTTTTGAGAGAACATATATCAAATATGACTTTGATACTGTCTCAATAAGGTTATTGTTGCCAGATTTTCATAAAATTTTAATTAGTGACAATAATTCTGTAAAATTATTTTTAACCCAATCAAACGATAAAGGGTATAAGATTTTTATAATTGATTATTAGTACATAAAAACTGAGTTAAATCTCTAAGAATTTGGCATATGATGATCTTACTGAAATGAAATTAAAATCATTTATTGATATAAACAAAATTTGATTGACCTTTAATATTACCAAAAGGGTATAGGGACTAGTAATGTAATAAATTAGTGTTTTTGACCTTTTATGTTACATGACCTTAGGTGATTTGAAACACATACATGAAAATGAGTCATTATTATTATTATTATTATTATTGGTGGGTTGAGGTTGCAACTTCATAGACTTTGCATTTCCATCATCTAGATGTTGTGATGGTGAGGGTGAGGGAGATCCAATCATCTGTTCAGTCACTTCTTTTCCATCACATATGACTTTAATGTCACAAAAATCTGAAGCATTTTGAATTATTTGATCAACAATTCCATTTCCTCTCTTAGCCCTCAATTTCCTATTCCTAAATTAAAAAAAAATAATAATAATAAATTAATTAATTGGGTTATTCACAAAAATGAATTATTTTGACATGCATATACTAAAAAACAAAAAGAAAGAAATAAAAATTACCTTAGGCTTGATTTGGTGCTTCCAAGCACTAGCTTCTTAATATTGAGAATAGGAATAAGGTCTAAGATAGCCTTTCCAACCATATCACTCTCAATAAGCATGGTGTCCACCTTAACCTGTTATTTATGATTATAATTTATAAGTAAATTATAAATTATAAACTTCAATTTTACAAGAATTTAATTCAAATAAATTCTATAATGTTAATACAAATATTTAAAGAATATAATTTGTAAAAATAATTTTTTTAATATGAAAAATAATTAATTTTAAATAAATAGAAATTATGCATTTTTTATTTTTCAAGAAAAATACAAATATTTTTATAATTTATATCTTAATCTTCTCAAGTTATAATATTATTAATTATTTTTAAATAAATAAAATAAATTTATTATCTATTTATATTATATTAAAAGCAATTGTTACATAAGAATTTAATTTATTTTCTTCTTATTTTCAATCATATGTAAAATGCATTGTAAAAATAAAGATAAATTACTATCTCGTCTCTAATCTATAAGTTGAATTCCATCAACTAAATTCTTTCGTCCAAATTTAAATACTTTACCATAAAGTCAATCTAAAAATATAGAGTTAATGGATGCGTAAAGACCAAAATACCCTAACTACCCTAAACTCTTTTTCTCTTTTTGTAAAAGCACAAAGTTAATTTTAAATTTTTATTTTTTATTTTTAAAGAGCCAAACAAATCAACCGCTGCCAGCACTCCTCTCCTTTATCTATTTGTTAAATATGCTCCACAAAAGTAGAGATTAAGGTTTTGGATTTGATTTTGGTTCAAAATGGAGTTAAAGAGAAATTGCTCAGATTATTGGATTTAATAATTGCAGTGTTTATGAAATCTCAATACCCTCACTCTGCTCTTTGATCGCGCTCCTCTTTAGACTTAGCACTCTAATAAACTTCTCCTTTAACAACAATTTGCAGCAACTGCGACAGATATGATTGAGACTTGCATCCATCTCCACTAACTTCCAACTTGCTAACCTCTTACCCAAAATGTATTCTCCCCTGCAACCACATCCTGATATTCACCATTGTCAAGGACCTCTAATTCTATTGTTGGAGGTGGTGGTGGTTGTAACTTGCCATCGCCACCACCGAGTTCCTGCTTGGGTAACTCGGCCATAGGGTGCGGCCCGCATTTTGCTTTGAGTTTGTTAACACCAACCCAAAATATGAGCCCATATCATAAGTCCAGAGGATCACTAGGCCAGGGTCCAATAAAAGCACAGAGTCCACCACCAGTTTTGACCTTGCTAGTAGCAAATTGTACCATCTTACCCTTACATGACCATGTTTGAGGAGTAGTGTGCATCATCTCTTTTTTATCATGGCCCATTATTCCCATATTTTTTGTTTTAGTTTAAAACAACTATAAATAAGACACACCACCATCATTTTGAGTCTCTACATACTTTATCCAAAAAAATCCTGACAATTTACTCTAGTTAGAGTAGCTTTTATTTTAGAATTGACTATTTTCAGTCTACATACTCAATCTGCGGTTGACGATTCTTGAGACTTACACGCTAGATCCCTGCAAACAAAGAGTTGACGGTGATCACACCTATATACTAGGTTTTTAGGTTAGTTTTAATACTTTAAGCCCTTGGATATAATTAATTGACGGTATTTTTGCTTATATATTGATTAATTTGGAGTCCTCTCATTGTAATTATTCTTAAATTGGTCATTAGCAATAATTTTTAGGGTTAATCTCTAGGATTTTGGTCATCAGACTGTAATAGAGACCTATTAATAAAATAATATAAAAAATTTGCACTTTAATTGTATTATTTCTAAGTCCATAGATGTCTGTGCAAACCGAGTGTTAGGTGAAATTATACTCTTCTTCATCAATTTCATCAACAAGTTCAAGATTTAATTCAATACAATTGTAGAATATCTGAAACAGAGTATCCAATTGGCTAGGATTTGAAGGGACGAGCCTCATCTCTTTGACTTTTGAGAAATCCAAGATGTAATTACTTTTTAAATTTGAACCATCTGAGTCATCGTCATCATCCTTACTTTCTATTTCATTCTATCTTGTCCAATTCTATTTTAACTACCATTATAATTTAGATAATTGGATATGTGTATATTCAATTCATTTGATTTGAATTCAATAGAATATGAATTTTGTGCATCTAATGAGATTATATCATGTTAATTTATGTCTTGTGTGTTGGGGAATGAATGCATTGAATTTGGTCGATAAAATGATGAAAGGGCTTTTAATGCTTATGGGGTTTTACAAGGGAGGAATGTTAGAGGAAGCCAAAACTCGAGTTGAAATTATGAAAAGAAATGGCAACATAATGAATTTAGAGAGTTATAATATTTGGTTGTTGGGTTTGGTCAAACATGAAACCTCTTAGAGGCTCAGTTAGTTATTAAAAAGATGCTACCTATTAACATAAAGCCTAATATATACTTGTGAACACGTAATTTTACACCTTATTATATATAATTAGACTTTTGCAGAAATTAGGCCATCTATGGAGAAATTAGATTTTCTTGGATCTTTGGAGCATTCTCAAACCTAACCGAACTTACATCGAACCAAATGAGATCTGCCACAAATTTGAAAACTCAAAATGGATCGAAATAGTGACCTACTGATCCACGAACCAGGCATGGTGGATCTACCAGCATGCTTGGACGGATCCTCCTAAGCTTGCTGGCTAATCTAACAAGCCTATTGGGCGGCTCCTGGTCTGCCTAGACTGCCATAAGCCACCACCTTAAGCCTTGGATCTGCCAATAACCTTTGGCAGATCCGCTCAGGCTTGTTAGCAGATCTGGATTTTCTGTTTGGTGGCACCTCACCAATTTCACCATTTTTTCCCACTTTACCCTTCTCACCTCTATATAAAGCCCCCACCCCCTTTCTCACATACAACTTACACACACCCTCACACACCTTCACACACACTAATTCTCTTTGGATTAGTCACTAACTCAACTAACCACACTCACCCTCATTCACTCACGCCCTCCAACACTCCAATTTTCCTTTAATTCTCTTTAAATTAAAGAAAACTCACCTTAATTAACTCTTTTTGAGTTTTTCAATTAATATACCTACAAAAAGATTTAATTTTCTTTGAATGCAAATTGATTTCTTTAATTATCATTGAATTAACAAAATATAAGATTAAGAAATAGGCGCATAGAATTTTAAATTAATTCTCTTTAAATTAATTTATTTTTTAAAATCTGATTATGTTCCTAAAGTGGAACTTTGATCTGATAAAATCCTTCAACCACTATTGTTGCAAAGTAAAGTATAAATCTCTCAATTCAAATCTATCTAATTTAGGATATCCTAAATTGCATATTTCCCCAAATTTCTGAAGATTCAAAAGTCACACACTTATTCTCTCAACTTCACTCTAAAAGATGTCTGAAGTTAAAACTCTTTTTCAAACCAAAATCCTTCGCAAGAAAAACAAACTATATGGATTTTAATTCTCATTAAAAAATATACGTAGGCATGCTTTATATTAAGCATCAAATCCAATAAACCTAAAAAATCATTTTCCCTTTATTCACTTTTATGTTGTTTATCTTAGAGTAATTTTGGAAAATATGTGGTTAACTTAGAATCCATAAGCGTTATAATTAATATTCCTCTATTTTAATTTTCAAATGTAAATTATTGTTTATTTTCTTTGTTGTTTTAGATGAATGGTTTAAATTGCTTTATTCATTGTTTTGCATCTTATAAAAATGCTAAATCAATGAAAATAATATTTTTAAGTCATTATTAAATTAAAAGCCAAATCACTGTTACTTATAATAAAAAATCTAGTTCCCGAATCTATAAATTTGGTTCAAAAGTCTAGTATTTTTTTCATTAAATTATAATTGGAGTCAAAATTAAGTTTTTATCTTATATTTTTTCAAACCAAAATAAATTAAAGTAACGACTCCCCTTAAAGTCCCAAAAAACTAAAATCATTTTGCAAAACACGATAAAAGGGCATGATATACTCCAGATCCATGAGATTGAGTTCCAATGAGCATTATGATCCCCTAGCGGACCAGATAAAGTACTCGAGCGAGGCATCACAATGCTAATACTATTATAGATGGGTTATGCAAGAATGAAATGCTTTCTAGTACAAGAATACTGATGGGTTTAATGAATGCTTTCTAATGCGAGAATGTTGATGGGTTTAATGATACAAATTTGTATATCTCATACGGTAACTTATAGCACTTTACTTCATGGCTATTGTAATGAGAGGAAGGTATTTGAAACTAGCAATCTTCCGCATAATATGATGATAAATAATTGTTTTCCAAATACTTGTAACATTTTGCTATACAATTTATGGAAGGAGGGAAGAATATCAGAAGTAAAAGAATTATTACAAAAAATGAATAAGAAGGTTTATGATGTGGATGTTGTGATTTACAATTGTAATTGAGTGTCTTTATAATAATGGATTCTTTTGCATATTAGCAAGTTCAAAGAAGAATAGAAAGAAAGATAGAAGAGAGAGGAGAGAGAATGTTTGGAGGGAATCTAGGGGTTTTTTTTAGCTCCAAAAGGTCATATATTTCATTATGGGTATTATTTTCTTTTTATTAAAAAAAATAGAAAAGTGTCTAAATTTAGATGGACAGATTAAGAGTGTTTGATTAACTCTTAACAACCTTTTAATGAAACAACTTTTTAATCGTTAAAAAGTTGTGATTATTTGGTAAAAATACTATACCATTTTAACAGTTTTTAATGAATCAGACTTACACTTGAGTATGAATGATTAAAATGCATTCAACTCTAAATTATTCAGACCTCTAAACTATTCAGACCTCTTAACCATTAAGAGATATTCAGCTCTTAATTGTGAAATACTATCTAAGGGTTATTTAATTAGCTCTTAACATTCTTTTAATGAAATAACATCTTAATTTGTAAGAGGTTGTGGTTATTTAGTAAAAATACTGCAATCTCTTAAGAGTTTTTAATAGATCAGACTTATATTAGAGTATGAATGATTAAAAAACATTAAGATTTAAATTATTCAGATCTCTATTAAAGTATGAATGATTAAAAAGCATTCAGATCTAAATTATTTAGATTTCTAAACTGTTTAGACCTTTTAACCATTTAGAGACATTCAACTTTTAACTATCAAATACCACCTAAGTACTTGAGGAAATTGATATATAGATACTTTTTAATGTATTTCTAAAAAAATCAAAAACTCACTAATAAATTTTATCAAAAGATAGAGATGAAATAATAATTTATTTTAAAAAATTTAATTGCTTTTAATGTACTTATTATCAGCTGCAGGTGTAAGACAATTTGAAAAAGTATGATATTTGTTGCTCATAAACATTTAAGTTAGAAATTATAATAGTAAGCTATGTACCTTGGAAGCAGAACATATATTAAGGAACTTTTGAAGGAGTTCAGTTCTCTTGCCTCTTTCTTGCGCCATGTAAATCTCTACTTGTTCAGGACTTACTTGGTTCTTGGGAAGCTTACCCACTTTATCAGGACAATATTCAAATATAAATATTTTAATTAAAGAAATAATCTATCAATATATATACATATATATATGAACAAAGCCAAAAATATTAATCTTGTATCAACCTAAATATATATATATATATATATATATATATATATATATATATATATATATATATATATATATATTTTTTATAAAAAGTTGAGTTTGAATGGATTTATAAATTTTTTTTATAAATTAATGAGATTTTTTCAACAAAAGTCTCGATTCCTATATATATATATCTAAAGTAGAGAGTCAATATTTTATTAAAAAATAAAACTAAAAAGAGAAAACAATTGTAAAATTAGAGCTTAATTAAGTTATATATAATTAAATTAAAATTTGAAATTTTAATTTAATAATTAATAATCAATTAATAAATTTAATTTAACAATTTAGAATTACATGTGCATTTAGTTTTACTTTCCTACCTTCTACCCTAGAGAATTCAAACTCTTAAGAAAATTCTCCAACTTCTCTCATTTACACTTCATTCTTTTTAAACCCTAATCTCTATTTATATATATATTTAAACTTTCTCACTAGCAGTCTATTCCTCAATCTCAACCATAAAGTATTAACATTAATTTATGATTATAAATTCTCAATCTCTGTATTATGGTACATAAGAAAAATCATATTGTAATTATTTAATTTATAATATTTAGAATTTTTATTTAAAAATTAATTTTAATAAATTATTTATTATTTAATTAATTTATTAAATATTAAAATTCTATTATCAATATTAAAAAAATAGTTTATATATAATATTATATATGTTGGTCAAATAGAAAAAAGATTCCTAATCTGTTTTTCTTTTCTTTACTTCAGAAACTTTGTACCTAATCAATAATTCAAATAAAGAAGCTTAGATTAATGGGAACAGAACAGGCATGAGGCTCAAGTTTGGTCAACAGTCAACCTTGACAAAACCCGCAAAGCTTGCGTCTGTAGCCAATCACAACGTGTCAGGATCTTAACCATTTATCTTCCGATCTGTGTCTCACAATTATGTAGATTAAAAAGGAAATTCTACTCTTTATAACTCGCTATATCAGTAAATATGAAATAAAAAGATTCCAATTCAAAACTTTTATATTCTCATAAGTGGAAAAAATCAATCAAACTTTAAAATGTCACATATTTTCAAACCTTTACTAGTTTATTTATGTACATCTTAATTCATCACACTACAAACTAAACCACAAATAAAAACAAATTAAATCTAGCTTTTTTTTTTCAACATTAATTTTATTAGTTATATTCGAACTCTTAAATTCATTGCTAAAATAGTATCACCTTAATATTAAATTAAGATAATAATTAATTTAATCTAACTAGCTAGATCACTATTTAAACATTATCATAAAATCTTTAATATTAATTAATTAACTTGGTGATTTATGCCACTTAATAATATCCATAACATAATTTTTTAGAAGGCTATATTGACACTTCTCCTTTAGTTTTTGACACTCATATTATCTTTTTTATTATTTAATTTTATTAAAATATTCTTTTTCCATTAAATTTAATAATTATTATAAGGAAAGTAATAATTAGGAAAGAAGATTTAGCTTTTATTTTCTTATATATTTCTTTATTATTATTATTATTATTTTTAATACGTGAAATATTGTTGTCCATATTTTTTATTTTTTAGAAAAATATGATATTAAATATTATATCTGATAAATATATAAAAAAATCATAATAAAATATATTTTTTTACATGTTATAAAATAATTTTTTTTTAATTTTTTAATTTTTTTTTTCAGAAGCAAACTTTTTTTATTATCAAAAAAGTTAATTAACTAAAGAAAAAAAATCTAAAAATGTTAATACAATATATTTGAAAACAATGTAATAATTTCAAAATTAATATTTTTTTGTAACAATATGCACATGTTATTTGATTTTTCTTGTTATTTTAATCCTATAATTTATTCAATTTTAAAATATATATGATTTATTAAAATATTTTAGTAGAATATATAATTAAAAAATATTTTTAATGAGCATAATTTAAAATTTTTTCTTAAAATAAAAAGTTAGTAGAATTATAATTTAAAATTTAATTTAAAAAATTATATTTCATATAAAAATTACAAAAATATTTGCTCAAAAATAAAATGATCAAATCAATATTTACGAGAATATTTTCTTATACATAAATTATATATTTATTAAATATATTTTTATTATCAAAACTATATAAATGTGTGAGTGTGTGTTTGTGTATATGAATTAAAAATAATAAATAAAAAAATTAATTAAATATTCTTCTCTTATAAAAATTATTATCTAAATAATGCAATAACAAACTGACAATATTATAGTTAAATTCAATGATAAATGACAGAATGAGAGTACTAAAAATAAAAGGAAAAAGGCCAATATGGCCTCCCAATTTTTTTTTTATGAGAATTTCCATAACATAAGCTTTTATATTTGAACAATTTATTCATTAGTTTGTAATTATATAGACATTAAGGCCTATACAATAACACATAACAGGAGAAGAAAAGTCCAATATGTTGACTTTGACCCAAATTAAAAATTATCCGCCAGAAAGAGAGAAAAATATCAAAATTAAAGAAAAAGAGAGCCAATCAGATCTAATCACATAGATTTTTTTTTTCACTCTGTTGAAGGTGCAAACAAGAAGAGGTTTTTGAGTTTGAATTTTCCATTTACTATTAAAATAAGAGTTTTTATTAATTTAGTGGAAGATTTTTGAAGGGAAATTTCTATTTATAGTTAATAACGAGTTTTTTTTTTCCGATTTAACGAGAGATAATGAAAATTAAAAGAAAGAAAAAAAAAACAAGAAATATGGAAATATGGAGATGAAGAACTTACATGGAGAAGGTATGTGATGAATTTCAGGGAAGACATGAATGAGATAAATCACTGTAGATTCATTATTAATAAGGTTCTTTATTGTCCAAGAAAGAGCATCCATGCTTGACTCACTCTTCCCTACACCAACATAAACACAATCCTCTCCTGATGATCGGCTCTGAACATCTAAAGAAAACAAGCTTCCTTCCAACTGATCTTCTTTGATGGATTCCGTTGCTGCTTCTCCATCTTTGATCTCAAACAACTCTTCTTCAATCTCGCTTGTATTCGTATACTGCAAGTACCTACTTGTTATTTCTTCTTCTGTGGGGTTTAAATGTCCTGTCTTCGTCTCTGTTATCGAAACCGACATCGTTTTCTGGCAAAGAAATCAACGTTTGTGACTGGATTTTTGTGAAGTGAAGAAATTCTAGCTATATAGATAGAGAAAAACAACTTGTTCTTGCGGGGATGGAAAAACTTAAGCGTTATCGTACATATTTATTAACTTCAACTTTGGGCCTACCTACAATTAAATATAAATAAATAAAATAATAATCATGGGGAATTTATTATTAAAAAATTATATACCACAATATTATTTTTTATTCATAAATTTCTTAAAATAATATTAACATAAATGATCACGATGAAAATATCTTCTTGCTATTTATATAAAATTGGATTCATTATCTACATATTATTAAAATATATTCGTATGAATTTATTTTTACTTGAGTAGAAATAATATATTAGGAGCAGAAGTTAAATCAATCAAACTGATTAAATCGAATTAAATTGATCAAATCAAATAAAAATTAATGATTTTATAATTTATTTGATTTGAAAAATAAATAAACTGAAAATTTGATTTAGTTTGTAGTTATGAGTATTCTTTCTTCGGTTTCAAATCGAATTAAATATATATATATATATGATTTTATTTTATATACAACAATATTTTTTAAATCTAATATTAATTTATAATTTAAAAAATAATTATCAATGAAAATTAACTAAAAATAAATAAAAAATTATATAATTCTTGAGAAAAAATATAAGTTTTGAGTGTATTAATTAGTAGGATAGACAAATTTTGGATTGTATAATATTGAATTATTTTTAAAATTTTTTTATTACCAATACTTTATCGATGTTTTTTCTTAATTTTATAATAAAATAATGATGATTTACATATAAAAAAAAAATATTTGGTTTAAAATCGATAAATTAAAAATATTCAAATTGAATCAAAATTGACGGTTTGATTATAATGATGGTTTAATTTGATTTAAAAAATTTTCAAATAGAAAATATTAATTTGATTTGATAACAACTTTTCATACCGATCAAATCGATACCGATATCACTCCTATATTGTTATTTTATCTAATAATTTCTTTAATATTAATTTTGAATTCTAAATTGATGAAAACTTTCATTATGATGGACATAGTTATTCAAATTTGATAACTTCCAATTTTCATATTTTCAGGAAGTGAGAAGACTTATCAAATTACCTAATGGCCATATAACACTATTATAAGTACTACATAGCGTTTACTTGCCTACCATCCACTATTTTAATTTGGCTTAATAGGTGCGTTACACCTTTGAAATCGTTGCCCCTTTAAATTTTTATTATAATCTACTGAAGTTTTAAATTTTTGTTATTAATATTATATTTAAATAATTTCAATCATTAATGCATACATTATCCATTGAGATAACATGTATTTACAATTTAAATATCTTAATTATAAAATTTTTCACTAATTTAGTGCAAAATTTAAAAAGAGAGGCTACAGGCCGTACAATTTAATGTTATTTCAACCCATTAAATTTTCATTAAATAAAAACAAAGTTCAACTAGAATAATAAATTATAGCTCTCGTTATCGGAAAATTATATAAAACAAAAATTTGAAATGACAAATAGAAATTTTTTAGAAAATACAAGAGTAGCCAAGCTCTTACATGTACACTCGATGAATGACTATTTTAAAAAAGTTATTAGTGTTATGCTTATACTTTGAATATATAAAGTAAATTATTTTTATAATTATTATTTCTTATATGTTGGGCCGGAGAATGCTACAAATTGGATAATAAAGAATCGAAGAATGAATTTTATAAAACTTAATTCATTTAAAATTAAAAAAAATTCACTCCATCTCTTATCTCGTCATTTTTTTCGCTTCAGAATAAAGCGGGTATTACATATTTATATATATATATTTTATTTTATTTTTTAAGAAATATATATATATATATTCATACAATATAATTTATATTCCATATAAAAAATAATTATAAATTAATAAGAAATATAAATATAATATTAAAAAATAAAAATATATATAATCGAATCGAATTCGGGTGAATTATACTATTATCCGAATTCGATCTGAACCTAATCGAGTTCAAAGTAAAAAAAATTATTCCATTCCATTTACTAAATAGAACAGATAATTCAGGTAGCAGTAATGTGAAATGAATATCAAATGGAGTAGATAAAATTGTCATCCCTAACTATAAACATTCAAACAAATAGGTCAGAACTATATCGGTTTATATTCTTATATTTTTAATATATTTTTAAAAATATATTATATTAGTTCTCTAAAAAATTTTAAATTTTTTATTTTAGGTTGTATATTTTTTAATATATATATCTCCAAATTTTTGAAATTTTATCTATTACGTATGTATTTCATAATTTTTCTTAAAATATATATAAATTAGTGTAAATTTTTTAAGAATTTATTTGTTATTAATGTGTTATTATATTTATATATAAATAATATTTTACAATATGATAATAGTATTAAAAGTTTTAAAAATTTGTATATTCCTTATAAATTTGAATTTTTTTGTCCATAACTATTTTAATCCCCTTCAAATTTTAAAGTCTAATTTCATCAATGCATTTGAAGTTGCATCTGCAGCAACGAGAGATAAAATTTCAATTATATTTGACCTTTTTAAATTTAAAATTTAAATTTGCCCCTGCATATAAACCATAAAATATTACCTTTTTTAAAGTAGCTATAAAAACTAAAATCAATTAATTCATTAATTTTTAAATTATTATTAAATTTTGAAATAAAAATTTCCAAAAATATTTAATATTTCCTTATACTAAACACTACCTGAAATAAAATTCATCCCTTTTATTCTTGTAGTTCTCGTAATGCCTTTAAAATGTCATGAATAATTCCTCTTTTCCTTTCTCTCTTAGTACAAAGTCAATGGAGCCTTTCTATAATTGCGATGGGCTAATAAGCTTGAAATTAATAAAGAATGAATTGCCGGTAAATTAAGCTAGAAACTTGTAGTAGCCAAATATTTGTTAGTTTCTTTCTTCTACTTTGACTTCTCTACACGTCCGGCCTTAAACAAAATGGCAAGATAAGGATTTTGTTTACTTTTCTTTTTTTGTTTCACCCTTTTGTCTTTTATTAGATTTCACTTCAAGTGCCAATTGTTTATACGCAATTAGGGTGACCATGACTCAAAACAAGTCAGGGAAATGAAAAATCTCTATTTTCTACCAAATTTTTAGATAATTGAAGAACTAGTCTGTCTACTAATAAAAATTTTCCTACCACGCTGTTTTTGGTTAGAAGATTCGAAACAATACAAGTTAATTAAAAAAATTTCAATTATTTTATATGTTAGGATTAAGATTCAAAATCTTAATGGGACTTGGAAGAACCCTTTCTCTATTTTGTATTTGAGAAATATGTTTTAATTGAATGGAGAACTATTTCCTTTGTAGGATATAATTCTTATTTTAATGTTAATCTTATTTGTGTATCATTTTTCAACTCCAATAGTGTGACGATTCTAGGACAAAAAAAAAAAAAAAAATATAAGACTACCGTAAACTCATAAAATCCTTGGCTAATATGAATCAATCATTATATATATATATGAGAAATATGTTTTAATTGAATGGTGAACTATTTCCTTTGTAGGATATAATTCTTATTATAATGTTAATCTTATTTGTGCGTCATTTTCCAACTCCAATAGTGTGACGATCTTAGAATAAGAAAAGACATAAGACCACCATAAAATCATAAAACCCTTAGCTAATATGGATTAATCATTATATATATATATATATATATATATATATATATATATATATATATATATATATACACACTCATTGTAACACCTCAGCTTAGCCTGAACCAAATCCATATAGAGATCTTCGGGGGGGAGATTTTTAATTTCTTTATATTGTTATGTTTATATATATTTATGCATGAAATTGGTATTTATGCATGTTATTTGAATTAGTTCTAG
>CANXYC010576055.1:0-12491 GCA_948193065.1 Aleurites moluccanus | reverse complement strand
TTTTGTCACTTACAATTAACATGCAGGAGCACAACATATCAAAATTTCAAATAAAAAAAAACAACACGTAGACCGTAGTGACTCTCCAAATGTCACCCAAACTCTTGCCTCAAAATTTAACTGAACAACCCTGATTCAAATCACTCTCCACCGAGATATACTTATCCAAAAATTCTGAAATTTTACAGTCATCATCTCAACATACAAAGGAACATTTTTTATGTTCACTACTTTAGCTAATTCTGCCACAGACATTCCCAGTAATTCCAAACATATATTACATCTCTGTATAAATTCTCAACCAGACCAGCCTTGCTCAAATAGACACAACTCATCACATACATAGAATTTTACAGAATTATAGCTAAGACATAAATTAACAACTTTCATGTTTTACACTTAACCAAATTATGTCTTTAAGATTATGAAATGATCATTACTGAATCCTGCATTATCCAAAATAAAATTTCTCAAATTCTCAATATTCTCATTTAAAATTTCAAATTCTCCAAACATACAAAAATCAATAAATACACTTCAAAATAGCAGATATTACACCTTTCCATAGGATCATTATATCCCAAAGTGGGGATGCGACAGATTGAGTAATGACTTGAATAAATTGAGCTAAATAACCTAAAGTTGAATTAGGGTTTTGAGATTTCTGAAATTTGTATTAGGTCAGAAGTTGTAGCCCATATTATGTTACCTTATGAAATGAATTTAAGAAAGTTCAAAACAATAAAATTGTAGCTCCAGGTATTAAATATATTCCTGTAAAATGGTTTGATGAAATTCGAAGTGAGGAAATAGATATTAGGTTGTTAGTTGAAGTAACTCGAATGAAGGATTCAATAGGGAAGACTATTGTATTTTAATGATATGAGAACCTTAAAGGAAGAATTTGATTAAGTGTTAAACATGAAAATTATTTATATATGTGTCATTTAGATTTATATAAAAGGGTTTAGTAAAATTGAAAGTAAATAGAGAGATATTATACTGTAAGTACAACTAGTTTAGATTGAAAAAATTACATGAAAAGGCTATTGGATTATGTTGATATGGGGATCTTAGATTCTGAATTAGGAAAAGTGTTAAATAAGAAAAATGTTCATTTATATGTGTGATAAGTTCTTGTAAAATTATTTATCATTTTGTTGAACAAGAATTGAGTTATAGGCATAGAAATGGAGTCTACTCGGAAATGAATTGCAGGACAATAGGTTTAAATTTGAAAATTCACTGATAATTGTATAGTGATAAGAATGACCTGAAATTTGAATAGGTTATAGTCTCATATATTTAGTTTAAGTGGGTAAAATAATCAATGTAGTTGTACAAGAATATCCTCAGATATAGGCAGAGAAATATAGACTGACAGGGTAAGAATTTGAATAAAAGCTTATAAGCAAAACCCCAGGTTTAAAGGATATAAGTGAACTAATGAAACTAAAATTAAGATTAGCCATGGTATGTGAATAAGTCATGATTTTATGTTTAATTGTTCTATAGTTTCCAATGAAGAAAATAAAATAAGTATGAGCTCAAAGTAAAGGAAGAAGCAAAGTATAGTTTGGAAGTTACTAAGTGAGGTGAGTTATCTATATATCATTATACATGTCCATTATCATAGCATGAATTATTTAATTCAAATGAACATTATTTTTCCTTATTAACCGAATGCCACTTTATTATTACCATTGATCATCATTTGATTATCTAAGCCTAAATTAACCTATTGCCATTGATTTGTTATTGAAACTGAAATGCATATTGTATTGTTCACTTTAAGAATTTTATTGTGATATTGATCTTTGATGAACTTGCACCAAAATACCTGTGTAGGGTCAGTTTGATTGAGATAGCATGATTAACCGTATTGATGGATTTCTAAGTTTTGATGGTTACTTATATTTTTGTATTACACGAAGGTAATGTACATTGAATGATATTTTATACATTCCTAATGGAAAGAGATAAATGGCATTGATATGGCATGCAGTTATTGGTCAAGATAAAGGATTGACAGGATTGTTAATGATAGTTAACAGTGAATTGAGGTTTATTATGATTAAGAAAAATATAAATATTGATTATTAATCATGTATTGCATAATGAATGGTATGAATAAGTATAATGTTAAGAAGGATAATGTGATACATATAAGAGTAAGATTGGGATTAACTAAATAATTGAATTTTTAAGAACATGGGATGATTGATGATAAAAAATATATATATATATATATGATGTGCATAATAATTTGAGGTTCATTAGAGATTATGAAGAATTTGATTGAAAATTATAAATATTAGCATATATGGTTATATGATGATGCAATACATGAATGATTTATAGTGAAATGTAAGATGAATCGATTGGAAGATTGTGTATAATTAAACATGTATGGTATTGAATAACATAAAGTCTTTGATTGAAATTATATGAGTTACATTGATAGGGAGATTGTGATTAGAAGATTTATTCTTAAGTTATCAGGGTTATTAACTGTTTATTTATGGAAAGGATTGTGCATAATTGGAGAAAATGGAAGTCATGCTTTATAATTTTTGATATTAATAATACTAATTATTATGTAGGAAAAGGTATGATTGAGATTTTAAGGAAGTAACATTGAGAGTAAATGATTTGAGAAAAAGTATATATATGTTTAGTGTTGTGCTTTGAGAAATTGTTGTTAAGTGCTAAAAGGCTTTATGATTAGATGATTGAGGTAAAGAAATGATTAAGATTGATATTATGATATTATTAATACATGAATGATTGATTATATTAATGACCACTATAGTTTAATTGTTATGTGTCTGTGTATTATATAGATAAGACTCGATTAGAAAGTGACATTTAGAGTAAAGCAACAAGAACTAGGAAAACTAAAGAGTAAGAAAATTCATAATGTGGTTGCATGAAAAATAAGAATGAAGACGATAGAAAAGTAAAGGCATAATTAAAAGATAGTGGAATGAAGTGTGTCATCCTTAATAGATAAATTAGAAAAATTAGATAGTTGATAGATATAGATTATCGATATATTAAGGTAACCTAAGAAATAGGCATATAGAAAGAATACCATAATGAAAACAATATTATGAAATGTAGAAAGACATAAAATTTAATAAAAAAAAAATACTTTACTAAAAAACATAAATAATTAGTAAATTTTTAAAAGTTGTAAAGAAAAATCTAAACATACTTCAATACAAAGGAGGATTTATTAAATATGAAATATCAAAATCCTATTCAAATTTAAATATTATTACTATATTTACTTCTTATGATAGAATCCAATAAAAGTTTATCCAAATTTATCATACATTCATTAATTTTAAATTATAAAACGAACCAAAAATGCCCATTACCATACAATATTACTACCAAAAGATAGGAAGGACACGTTATCAACCATCCATAAATAAAGAATGAAGTTTGATTGAAAATTAGAGGATGAATTTTATTAAGAGGGTAGAATGTAACACCCTAAAATATATTGTATGAATACCTAAGAAATTTTTTTCAAATTTGGTTTCAAATACTTGGAGAAATTCCAATTTTAACATACATACAAAAGATATATTTATACAATAAACATAGGATATTAAGAATTAAGTGCTTGAAGAATTTTGCTTAATAAATTTGATTAAATATGATGCCAAAACTAGAAATCAAAATGAGTAAGAAGTTAGTGAATTTCAAAGAATGGCAAAATCATAAATAAGTAAAAAAGTTAAGGGTAAAATGAAAATCTCAAACCTAAAATGAAAATGTCATATCTATGGTCGGATTCACATTTTAAATGGGTTAAAATGAAATAAAAGTTTAAAAAAATACATTTCACTTCCCACATTCGATGCTTTTGCCGAATGTTTTTTTTTTATTTTAATTATTCTTGATCTTCCACCCTTTTACCGAAAATCCCATCTAAACGCCCATAAACCCTTAATTCACTAAATCAATCATCCTATTTCAAGTTAAGATAAGCAAAATAAGTGGACAAGATAAGGGTAAAATTGAAAATTCATAAAATGATGGAACCAATACTCAAATCTATTAACACCTAGAAAATTCTATTTTCTTCCCTAAATTCCGTGTTGGTCAAAATTCTCTCTTCTCCTCCTCTCAAGTTTATCTTCCAACTCCTCCCAGAAATTTACAATAAGCCATTTATTTTTAAAGTAAGAATTTAATTCCTTTATCTTTTAATTAAGTTTTATGACTTACAAACTTAGAATAAAATAAACTTTGATAGATTAAAACTATATGTATACAAAATTTTTAAGTTAAAAGTTAAGGTTTTGGAAGTTATAAGTTTAGAGAATTCTAAAACAGAAATTTACACTTCAATTTTCATGGTCTTAAGGAAAAATTTTGGCAAATTGTAAAATATGAAAGTTGTATCTTTATGTTATATATTTATTTTTGTAAAACATTTTTGCCAAATTTGATGCGTATAAAAAGATATTGTTCTTCAAGTTTGACTAGTTCATGTTGTGAATTTTGCAGGAAGTCTAAATTTATTTATTTAATTTGAGGACTTTAGAGGACAACATAGACAAAGTATAAAACATGAAAAGTGTTAAATTATATGTGAAATATATTAATGTAAATTACTTTTTCAATTGGATATGTACATTGAGAGATATAAATATGAAAATAGGACATTCTCGAATAGACACTTGCACTGGAACATGGTTGATTTTAAATATTCACCAAAAATTATATAGTGTATATATTAAGTTGAATTTTAGATATGTTGTACTCTCATGTGTCTTGGTTAAGGAAAAAAATTAATTGAAATAATTGAATATTTGTAGCTCAAGATACAAACAATTGAATCAAGATTGCCAATAGGGTTTCCATTATACCAATATCCATAAAATTATGGTAAGTTAGGTTTAATTCAATTTAAGATAATAAGTTGAATTTATATATTAAAATAAATCCTAAAACATGTTGATTTAAATATGTAACATATAAAGGAAGTGGAAAGGATAATAATGGTGATAATGGAAGACGTGAATGCTTATTTTGACTATTGAAGACTAAGTGGTGAATTTGATAAACAAGTGATTGAGGTGAGTTATAAATGTGTTATTATGCATGAAATTGACCACTTTTTGAATTATGGCAAAATCCTTCCCTTTTCCTCATGTTTGGCCAAATGGCCTTATACCATTCCCTTGTTTATTTCTTGCTTGGCCGAACTATATTGGTGCTTCATTTCCTTTATTTTCGAGTGAATTTGACATCATATGTTCTTGTTTGAATTGTGTTATTGTTGGATTATTGAATTGGCTAAATTGTTCCTACCTAAATATGCTATTACTTTATTGTTAAAATTTTTCACACCAAGTGTTTGGTAAAATGGCTTGATGAACCATACTTCATGCCCACCAAGTGTTCGACGAAATGCCTAAAAGAACTTGTCATATTTACACCATTGGCACATAACCTTAGCCTTGGCTGAATGATATGGACTTATTTCTTTAATGTTCTTGCCACTTGTTTATTACCCTATTATAGCTTATTTGTACCATATGTTAGCTAATGTTTATTGATAAATATTGATTGTTACATATTGCCCTATTGGAATACTTGATATCTTTTTTATTTTAATGATGAATATTGGACCTATACGTGCCTAATATCTGATATCATGACAGAACTACCATCGATGGGGTAGTGGGAAAGAAACCATCAATATTATGTACAATGATTCTTTATGTGGACCCTTGTTGGGAAGGGATTAATTTCCTAGCCATAAAAGTCTGATCAACCTTATGATGTTACAAGTGGATCAGCTAGCTGATACAATTTATATATATATATATATATATATATTGATACCTTGCTCCCCAGTAATTGACCTGTGATATGTTTCATTGTTAGTTTTTATATGTTCATGATCTAGCTGCTCTATGGATTGTGTATGGTTTAGTTAGTTTATAAACATGTATGTACAACATAATATGGAGTATGATTAATGATATGGCATGTTATGATGAATGCTACAGCCAATTGCAATATATTTATAGACAGATTACAGAATGACAGTATAAAATAGTAACTAAGTAAATTGATTAATAAATTGATGGTTATAGATAATTGCATATGATACTGGGTTCTACGAGTGCTAGTTGCCTTTGAAGTGTGAGATGAGTTTAATATGCATCAAATTACATGTCTTAAACATTAGAATGTTGATTGGAATCCTCCATTTTTCCTTCATGTTTGGCCGAACCCTAGGTTACTATTCATCATTTGAATTTTGATCTATTTTTCTTCTTGTTTCACATGCTTATTTGATCCTTTAAATGATGATTAATGTTGTATATCTATTGCTTATTGAAATGTCTACATTATGAGTTGTTGTTGATTTTTGGGGCAATGTTGAAGTTGCACCCAAACCTTGCCAAATTGTCCATCCTTTATTGCCCATCCTTTATTGCACACCAAGTGTTTGATGAAATGCCTACTTCATTTTGTCATAGGCCTATCACTTGTTCATCTATAGGCCTACCATTTGAATGCCATCATCGCTAGCGACATTGGCATGCCAATTGTGCCAACCTTTTGTTCATGTATGACCAACCTATGTTCCATTCCATTGTTAATTGCCAAACATATTCCCATTGTATATCTACTTGTTATTGCTATTTGATTGTTTAAATTGCAACTTGAATTGATTGATATTGAGATATTGATACTTGGTGATACCATGGTTGTATAATGGTATCTAATGACTTGTTTCATATTTTTATTGACATTGATGTGGTTTGACAGAGCTGCCACTTTGACAGGCTAGTGGGTATATACTGTCAGTAATGTGCACATTGTATTATGATACCCTAGCTGGGAAGGGTTTAGGGTCCTAGCTATAAGACCTGATCAATCTTATGTTTATTGGTATAAGATTGATTATGTGTTTTACACATATTCTATGTGTTTCAGGGCCCTCTATCTGTCTTACCCATCTTATATATTTCCATTGATATGAGTATTGACTTTACTATCATTTCCTTATATTTGATTTTGTATTCTGATTTTTATTAAAAAGATTGTCTTTATTATTTCATCTGCTTATCCTTTATTGATGATCTGACACATATTTATGAACGATGCATATTAGATTCACTGAGTATCTTATATACTCACTGATTTCCTTGTTTCCTATTTCCATGTACAGAGAAGGTGGCAGAATCCCAACCCTTGACTCTCTGTGGATTTCTATGGTGTTTATAATAATGTAATTATATTAAATACAGTAATTTTTGTATGTTCATGATCTAGCTACTCTATGGATTGTGTATGGTTTAGTTAGTTTATAAACATGTATGTATAACATAATATGGAGTATGATTAATGATATGGCATGTTATGACGAATGCTACAGCCAATTGCAATATATTTATAGACAGATTACAGAATGACAGTATAAATAGTAACTAAGTAAATTGATTAATAAATTGATGGTTATAGATAATTGCATGTGATACTGGGTTCTACGGGTGCTAATTGCCTTTGACATCTCCTGCATCCTATGACTGTTGTGACCTAAAAACGAGTCGTGATAGAAACTATTTTATTTATAAAGAATAAATAAAAATAAGATGTCTGAATATTGACTTTGAAATCCAAATCCCGACGGAATTGTCATAATAAATTACCGAAGGAAAATGTAGCAAAAGCACAATTAAAGTAAAGTTTAAGGACCAAAGTGAAATTTGTCAAATATGACTTATTATATAAACCACACTTAGAATTTGTTTGTTCTTCATTTATTCTTCCTTGGCCAAAATTTTTCCCATCCATTTCCTTTGATTTTTCTTCAATTTTACTAAGGAAAAACAATGGAAACTTTATTCAAACCTTGAATCTTCCATCCTTCATTCATTTGCAATCTTGGAGAATAAAAAATTTTCGAGAACAAAGCACTTGGAATTTTCAGCTAAAGCATCATTTTGAGGTAAATTGACATTTTGTTTAATTTTATATTTGATTTAGGGTTATTAGAGGTTAGTTAGATTGGGTAATGTGTTTAATTGAATCAATTGATGCATATAATATTTTTGCCCAATTTTCAAATCCTAAACCTAAGTTGTAAGAGATGATTTGCTGAAATTTGATTAGTATGTGTAAATTGAGTATATAATAAGTTAAATGGAAGTTAATTGATGAATATTTTATTGTTGAATTGTTGTAGAAAATTATTTGGAGGAAAATTGCACATTTTGCCTACTTTGAGGAATTTGAAGAAATTGGTGGCAAACCAATTTTGCTAGGTGATTTGAAGTGTTAGGTGAGTCTTTTATGCATCATATGTTATGCCTAAAGTGTTAAAATTTCAATTGGAATTCATATGTAAAAACCCTAAAGTAGCCGAACCCCAATTGGCTATTTTTTACTTGAATTATTCTTGTTTATCCTATGGCTTTTGCATACCAATTTGATACATTTAATGATGTTTATTGATGTGTATATAATTCCTATGGAATTGCTTACAATGTGTGTGTTTGTTGATATTTGGGACAATGTCAATGTTGCCACCAAAACCTTGTCAAAATGTCATTTCATTGTTGCACACAATGTGTTCGATAAAATGCCTAGCTCAAAATCTATAGGCCAACCATTTGAATGCCATCATCTCCAGTGACAATGACATGCCAATTGCATCAACTTTTTGTCCTTAAATAACCAACTTATGTTTGATCCCATTATTGGTTGCTAAACCTTTGGTGACTATATAATCAATTGTTATTGATATCCTATTGATTCTATTACTCATTGAATTGATTGCTGATGAGTTATTGATACTTAGTGATGCCATTATTGTGAAACGGTATTTATTGATGTGTTTATTGTTTCTATTGATTCCGATGTGATTTGACAGAGTTGCTGCCCCGACAGAGTAGTGAATACATACTATCGACATTGTGCACAATGTATTATTATTATGCCCTAACTAGGAAGGGATATCAGTCCTAGTCATAAGACCTGATCCGTCTTATATATATTGATATGAGATTGATTTGTACTTGACACATTTCTATGCGTATGTCTCTATATCTGTCATTATCTATCTTATTCATATGATATAGCTTCCTTGATATAAGTACTAACTTTACAGTCATATTCTGTACTTGACTCTGTATCTAGAGATTTTGAGTAGATTGATTTATTTATCTCATCTGCCTATTGTTTATTGATATTACATTACCTATTTTATTGGTCGATGCATGTTAGATTCACTGAGTATCATATATACTCACCCTCTCATTGTTTCCCTCTCCGGGTGCAGAGTAGGAGGCAGATATCCTAGTATTTTTAACTCTCTGCAGATTCTGCAGTATTATAGTAGTGTAATTATATTAAACACTGAATATTTTTGTATGTTCATATCCTAGCTGCTTCATGGGTTATGTATGGTATAGTTAGTTTATGAACATGTATGTATGGATATTTTAGAGTATGGATGTATAAGATTATTGTAATTACAGAATGAATGACAGAGTAACATAATGAATAGTGTTTATATGATTATGTGACTATAGATTGATATGTAATTGATGGTAATAGATGATTCCGCTGCGATATTGATATATTATGAGATTGTATTGATGTGATTGAAAGGTTCTACGGGTGCCGGTCGCCTCTAGCATCTCCTGCACCCTAGGACCATTACAATCCAGAAATGCGTCGTGACAGAGGTGGTATCGAAGCTCTGGGTTATAGACATCAGAGCAGAGGTTACAAAGGAATAGTAACTAAGTACAGCATGGGTAGAGTTAAGTGGACCATGAAGCATAGGAATTCCTGTATTGTCTTTTGTTGTATTCGTCAAGTATGTATGAGTATTCTACATTTATATAATATACTAAGTACGTGTTCTATTTTTTGACAATTTACAGAGATGTTGGACGACAGAAACAGGAATACCAGAGAAGCAAATGTAGCCACTAATGAGTCTCTGGTTTGAGAATTTTCTATTTTTGAGGGACCGTCCAGATCCCGACAAACTACAAAGGAGACAGAGAGGAGTGATGACCCCTGAATGATAGAGATGATGAGGGGAATGATGGATTTGCGTAGGGAACTAGAAGATTTGAGGTGGGAACGATAAAATGTACTGCCACCCCCAGTGCCAGCAGTAGTGCCACCCTTTATTGCACTTGCTGCAGTATCTGTTGCTCCAACTCTTGTACAGCCAGCTATGGTTCTTGGAGAGCCTGTTGTGCAGAGAGCCCACCGAGTTATTGAGGAAGGCAGAGTTTCTATGTTTATTTGAAGCTAAACCTGTCAGAGTTCAGAGGTGATAGAGGCGATGAGCCGAATGATTTTCTAGAGTAGGTTGAGAAGATAGTTAGGAGACTACCTTATTCTAATATTAGAGCAGTTGAGCTAGTGGGTTTATTGCTGAAGAGGAAAGCCTGAACATGGTATTCTCGTCAAATGGAGCACAAATTGTATGGTGATCATCCTCTTACTTGGGTTGAGTTTAGACAGGGACTGATTAATGAGTTCCTGACAGAAGGGTTAAAGACTAGAAATTTGATACAGTTTAAGTAGTTTGAGCGGGGCAGTAGGTTAGTTAAGGAGCATGCCGAGGAGTTTATCTGATTGAGCAGATATGCTACCTAGATTGCTCCTACTGAGGCAGATATGATTTATGTCACGACCCATTTCCTGATCGCGACGGTCTTAGGGCACGAGAGATGCCACTGGCGACCAGCACCCATAGAACCCAGTATCACATGCATAATCTATAAACCATAATATATCATCCATTTTAGTTAGTTACCATCCATTATGTTATTATGTAATTCATTATATAATTTACTGCAATTGGCTGTAACATTCCATATATCATATCATATATCATCATATAACTCATAATATCATCACATACAAATATACATGTTCATTTCCTAGCTAACCCATACATACCCCATGTAGCAGCTAGATTATGAACATCAAAATAATAATACAAAATCAGAATATATACATCAGAACTGCTAGCAAAAATCATTGGATGATAGACGACATGATTCTGCAATCTACTCCTCTCCTGAAATGGGTAAACAAAGAAAAGGTAAGTATATAAAATACTCAGTGAATCTATATGCATCAACAAATAAACAGTAGGTAATAATGGAGCAATGGTTCCAATAGGTCAGGATACAATATCCAAAATCAGTAATAGGTTACAGTATAGCCAAAGAGCAAAGTATAGGTTCAGTATCATATGGAAAGACAGATAAAGGGATGGACTGTATGAAATCATACAATCTCCAGTTGAATCAGTATGGCCTATATGCGAACATACAGTCTCTAGTAGCATATCAGTATAATGAGCATAAGACTGATCAGGTCTTATGGCCAGGACCATAACCCCTCCTAGCTAGGGCACCAATAAAACAATGTGCACATCCCCGACAGTATTTTCCCACTACACTGTCGGGTCGGTACCTCTGTTAAGCCACATTAGGATCAATATAAGGAAACAACATATCAATGGATACCATTATGCAACAATGGCATACTGTATATCAATAAGCTCAATATTAATCAATCAATTATCAATAGGTTGCATGGCATTGTAATAGGTGACAAACAAACAATGGTAAGTGGTTTAGTAATCAATAAAGACATGGAACAAAAGTTGGCTTTGCAAAGGAAAACGATAGGCCAATTGGCATGCCAACATCGCTAGCAATAATGGCATTCAAATGGTAGGCCTATAGAATGCAAACAATAGGCCAAAGGCAAAATGAACTAGGCATTTTATCAAACACTTGATGGGCATATAATGGCAAGCCAATTGGTTAGGTTTAGGTGCAAATTTGACTTGCCAACTCAACCAACAACAAGCCCCATTTGTAATTATACAATAGGCATCAAAGAAACAAGATTAAACAACATCAAATTGGATCAAATTGGCTATGGAAATCAAGGCAAAAATAAAACAAAATAAGGTAATGTGAATAGTACACATGGTTCGGCCAACATTCCATTTTCATATATGAATTCCAATCTCAATTTCAATGATATAGGCATGTTAAAGGATGCATATACGACTTACCTAAGCTTCCAAATAGCTTTGGAAAATTGAATTCCGCCATAAACCACCAATGGAGCCAAATAAGGCAACCTTGTCAAAACTTGAATTCTACACCAAACCATTCTACAATTGTAACACCCTAGCTTAAGGGCTTAGAACCTAAGCTGTAAAAGGGCAAACCTAAGGTTTTCTTTGTTTGTTTATATGTTATGTTTGATGCATGTTATTACTTAAATTGAATGAATATGCATGTTTTAGATAATTTTACACATGTAAAAGTACATCAAAGGCTGTTAGGAAGAAATTGGAAGAAACTTGAAATTTTGTAAACTGGGGGCAAAATGGTCATTTTGCAGCCCTTCGAGTTCTTATGGAATTATCACCATATTTAGAAGTAGAAAATGATTTAAGT
>CANXYC010575673.1:0-27835 GCA_948193065.1 Aleurites moluccanus | reverse complement strand
GGCAGCTCTTCATATTATAGCATTTACTGTATTCTTATGCATTATGGATTCACTGAGTATTTTTATACTCACCCCCTTCAGTGGTTATCATTTCAGGTCAGCTGTGAGGACTGTATTCCATTGGCATCCTATCCTCGCCGTCAAAGCTTTGACATTAGTACTATGTAAATTCCAAATCTAAAGTATTTGTAAATATTGTACATAATAGAGATTCCATGGTACTGTAAACTAAGTTTGGCATGTATATATATGTTTGTTGCATCTTTATATCTAAGTTACATTTTGGAGATATAATTATATATTTTGAGATGTGTGATTGTGATATGTTGATCAGATGTGATATTGAGTTGTTGTGAAGATCCAGAGGGATCCTTGATATTGAGATAGATATGGAAGTATATAGTTGAAGTGCTTTTTTATATGTTTAGCAGTTGGGCATACTCCTTATATAAAGGAAATGCTGCCTAATTTTTCATAAGTTTGCTAACCATTTTAAGCTTATTATTGTATTACATGCCATATAGTATAGTTATATGGGTTCTTCGTGGTACTGGAAGCATAAGCAACACCCGTACCCTAGGACCGTCATGGCTCCCAAGTTGGGCTGTGACACAGAGTCCAAACCATTCACGGACAGGCTAAAAAAACACCAGATAGATTTTTGGCTCAGGTTACCACCCTCAAAAGGTCGCATTGCCGCCACCCTTATAGGGAGGCGCCGCCCTGCCTTGAGGGCGACAGTATGGCCACTTCCTCTGCTGCTACCCACCTTCGCACCAAGTGCAGCCCTCCCTCTTTGACGGCTTTGCCACCCCTCTCCGGTGGCACTTCCCCTTCTAGTCGGTGGCACCTTCGTACTTTGCACCTTTTTCACCAAATCCCACATCAGAAAATGATGAAACGAGACTCCCCAAGCCTCTATGATAAATAGAGAGCTTCTTCTACTTTCCAAATCACACCGAAATCACTTAGTTTGAGTTTTCATTATTTGATTTCACTCTCTTCTCCCTCCTATACCTGCTTTCTTATTTCTTTAGTACTTTTTGAGCTAAAGAAGGACAAAATTAAGGCGCGTGTTTCCTCTAAACATTTAATTAATAATTAATTAATTCACCCCTCTACCAAGAATCTTGCTCCAAAAAGGCAATCCGACTGTCTTTATCATTTCTCATGGTGGAACTCTGATCTGAAAAGGCTCTCAGACCATCGCCTCCTCCAAGACTAAGACCAAAGGTATAATCCCCAAACTTGTTCTTTTCAATTCGGTAAAGCACCAAACAAACAAAACATGATAAATTGGGCTTAAAATCAGAGCAATCCCTTAGTAATAAGGGCCAACTACACAGATTTTGATTCCTATTCAAAGGGATACGTAGGCATGCTTATTTCAAAAGCATTGAATCCAAAAGCTATAAGAACTATTTTCCCTTTTCTGCTCTAACTTATTTAAGGAATGTGTGATCAACCTAGAACTATAATACCCTATAAAATCTTACCATGTTTTTATGATAAAGTTCTCAGTATGTGGTTTGAAATTATCGAAATGACTAAAGATAATTTTAAAAAACTCAGTTAGAGCGAGAACGAAAAACTTTTTCGAAAAATATCGGTGTCGATATCGCTACCGCAAAAATAGCATCCCGGTCGATAGATGAATTTATGATTTTAACTAGAGAGTAAATGATTATGTATATGCATGTGTGAATACAGTAAAAAGAAAGAGGTAAAAAATGTTTAGGAACACTGAAATAGTAAACAATGGCAAAACCGTAAATAAAGAAAACTTTAGGGGTATAATGGAATTTGGACTGTCTGAGTTTCAGAACGACTCTGAAACTATTTTTATTATAAAGTATTAATAAAAATAAGATGTTTGAATATTCACTTTGAAATCCAAATCCCGACGGAATTATCAGAATAAATTACCGAAGGAAAATATGGCAAAAGCATAATTTAAGGAAAGTTTATGGACCAAAAGGAAATTTGCCAAATGCGACTGACTATATAAGCCACACTTAGAAATATTTTTGGCCATTTCTTCTCTTCCTTGTCCGAATATTGCTCTTCCAATTTCCATTGATTTTTCTTCAATTTTGCTAAGGAAAATTAATGGAAACTTGAAACAAACTTCATATAATCCATCCTCCATCCATTTACAACCATAGAATCAAGAAAATTTCAAGAACAAAGCACCAAGGAATTTCGACCAAAGCATCATTTTGAGGTAAATTGATATTTTGTTTGATTTTATGGTTGATTTAGGGTTATTAGATGTTAGTTAGATTGGGTAATGTGTTTAATTGCATCAATTGACGCATATAGCATTTTTGTCCAATTTTCAAACCCTAAACCTAAGTTGTATGATTTGATTTTTTGAAATTGGATTAGTATGTGTAAATTGAGTGTAGAATAAGTTAATTGATGAGTAATTGATGGTTGAATTGTTGTAGAAAATTCAATTGAAGGAAATTGCACATTTTACCTACTTTAAGGAATTTGAAGGAATTGGTGGCAAACCAATTTTGCTAGATTATTTGGAGTGTTAGGTGAGTCTTTTATGCATCATATGTTATGCCTAAAGTGTTAAAATTTCAATTGAAATTCATATGCAAAAAGGCCAAAGTGGTCGAACAACATTAGGGCAAAATTGCCTAGGTTTTACTTCATTTTTGCCTTATTTTCCTATACCAAATTGATCCATTTGATAATGTTTATTGATCTATATTTAATGCCTATGGAATTACTTACAATGTGTTTTGTTGTTGATAATTGGGGCAATGTCAATGTTGCACCAAAACCTTGCCAAAATGTTATTTCATTCTTGCACACAATGTGTTCGATAAAATGCCTAGCTCAAAAATCTATAGGCCAACCATTTGAATGCCATCGTCGCCAGCGACAATGGCATGCCAATTGCATCAAATTTTTGTCCGTAAATGTCCAACTTATGTTTGATCCCATTATTGGTTGCTAGACCTTTGGTCATTGTATAATCAATTGTTATTAATATCCTATTAATTCTATTGCTCATTGAATTGATTAATGACGAGTTATTGATACTTGGTGATTCTATTATTGTGAAATGGTATCTACTGATGTGTTTATTGATTCTATTGATTTCGAAGTGATTTGACAGAGCTGCCTCCCCGATAGCGTAGTGAATACATACTGTCGGCATTGTGCACAATGTGTTGTTATTATGTCTTAACTGAGAAGGGATATCAGTCCTAGTCATAAGACCTTATCCCTCTTATGTTTATTGATATGAGATTGATTTGTGCTTGACACATTTTTATTCATATGGCTCTATATCTGTCATTATCTATCTTATTCATGTGATATATCTTCCTTTATATGAGTACTGACTTTATAGTCATATTCTATACTTGACTTTGTATCCAGAGATTTTGAACAGATTGATTTATTTATCTCATTTGCCTATTATTTATTGATATTCCATTACCTATTTTATTAGTCGATGCATATTAGATTCACTGAGTATCATATATACTCACCCTCTCACTGTTTCCCTCTCCAAGTGTAGAGTAGGAGGCAGATATCCCAACATTTTGACTCTCTATGGATTCTGCAGTATTATAGCAGTGTAATTATATTAAACATTGAATATTTTTATATGTTTATATCCTAGCTGCTCCATGGGTTATGTACGGTATAGTTAGTGTATGAACATGTATGGGTATATTGAAGATTAATTAATGATATGACTATAGTAATTACAAAAAGTTACAGAATGAATGGCAGAGTAACAGAATGAATAGTGCTTATGTGAGTGTATGATTAAAGTCAGATATGTAATTGATGGTAATAGATGATTCCACTGCGATGTTGATATAGTATGAGATTGTATTGATGTTATTAAAGGGTTCTACGGATGTCGGTCACCTCTGATATTTCCCGCACCCTAGGACCGTCGCGATCCAGAAACAGGTCGTGACAAAAACCCATAAGGGCTAGAGTTGATATCCTCTATTTTTGGGGTTTTAATTATAATAATTAAATCTATTTATTGCTTTATGATTTATTTAAATTGCTTTAATTCTTTTATTTCTTTATTTACTCATTCATGTATAATTGTCATTCTTTAATTGCTTATAAAAATCATTTAAATCAAAGTTAAGCATAAGAGCCAAGTATTAACCGAAAACCTAGCCCCCCTGAATCCTATTTGGTTTCGAAGGTCTAGTGCATTTTTCCTTTGGGATAAAGATTGGAGTCAAAAATAAGTTTTTTCCTTAAATTTTCCTAATAAAAATAATTTAAGGTGGCGACTCCACAGTTCATTTTCAAAATAAAAATCAATTTCCATTAAAGGCATGATGTTGTCGCAATTATGAGAAATCACCCATAATGAGCATTTTGATTCCAAGGGGACCGGACAAGGTGCTCGAGCGAGGCCTCATAAGTTGTTTTTAGATCTTACAACAAACAACTAGGTTTCATTTTTGTTAATAACATTAATCTTCTCCGGCATAATAGCTTTCCATTTTGGAGATTACAATGCTTAATCAACACTTACAGGTTCCAACAAGGCCATGTTGCATCTGTTGTACACATCTTGTAAGAATCTTATACCCTCACAGCATTATCTTCATCATTAGACTCCTCCTCATAGGTTGCATCTTGATCATGGGATATGCTCCCAAGGTTTTAATTCTAATTGGAAGATGCCATGACCATTTTGTCTCAATTTCATGCACCATGCTCATCAAAGTTTAAACTTCTACTTACATAAATTTGTTGAGTGATGGGATTCAAAACTCTGTATCCTTTAGAAGAACTACTGTAACCAATAAAATATTGTCTTTAGCTATTTGATCAAACTTATCTCTTATTGCCTCTGGTACATATGTATAACATATATTTCCAAAGACTTTTAAATGAG
The DNA here is from genome assembly GCA_948193065.1 of Aleurites moluccanus. Lineage (NCBI taxonomy): Eukaryota > Viridiplantae > Streptophyta > Magnoliopsida > Malpighiales > Euphorbiaceae > Aleurites > Aleurites moluccanus. Next base: position 22,932 of record CANXYC010575673.1, on the reverse strand, counting down.
CTATTAATGGTTTAAAACCCGCCCATACTTTAAAAGGTATTTTTTGATCAACAACCTTAGTTAGAAGTTTGTTCTGAAGGTAGGCAATTGTGTTTACATCTTCTGCCTATACTTGTTTAGGCAAACCTTTCTCAAACAACAAACATCTGGCCATATTCATCATTGATCTATTCTTTCTCTCACTTACACCATTTTGTTGTGATGTATAAGTGACAAAGAGTTGATGATCAATGCTTGCATTATGAACATACTGCTGAAATTAGTTGGAGGTGTATTCGCTGCCATTGTTTGATCTTAAGGTCTTTATAAGCTGAACCTTCAATTTTCTATTGAAGCTTTAAATCATTGAAACATACAAAATACTTTTTGACTTACTTTTAAGAAAATAGACCCATTAAAATCTTGTAAAATAATCTATAAAAAGATGAAAGTACCTACTGTCATTGAAGGAAGGTGTGGTTATTGATTAGCCTAAAATATGAATGAAATATAAAGTGCTATTTGCAAGATTAATCTATTAAATTGTTTGTTCTCATTTGATTTTGTTTATTTTTGTTTACCATTTACTTTGATTGTTTATTTTTATGTTTTCTTAGTTTTATAGGAAGATCCTTATGCAATTTGAAGCTAAATGGAAGTTTGAAGCCATATGGATTATAGTTAGATACGAATGAGATAAAAAAAATCAACTTTTAGAGCTTATCAGAGTTGTATGTCCCTGAAGAATTTTTTCCTACTATATGAATTTAATATGGAGCCTATTTATACATGGTCATGCAAAATTATTCTGCAGGGCCGTGCATCACTTGAAAAGTGCAATTTTCTTAATATATCTTGTTCAAATTCTCCTAGATTGATCTTGTTTGGGTGCAATTAATTCACATCAATTTTCCTACCTTTTAGAGGACTTCCAAACCTTCCTAAACTAAGATTGAAACCTCTATGTAAATGAGGGGTTAAATCACTATCAATCATCCAAGTTATTATTCAGGTTCTTTAGTTTTAGTTTAGTTCTTAGTTCATTGAATATTTGGAGGATAGAAGAGCTGAAAATTGACAACCTGAAGCTCCATCAAATCCAACTAATTTATTTTTAAACTCTTTACTTTAATTTAAATAAAGTTTAAGTCAATCTTTTCTTTTAATTTGTTTACTTCTAGTATTTTTCTTTTCTTCTCCATGAGTGACTAAATTCATTCTCTAGAATTTAGATGTAGTCTTTTGAACTCACATATGATTATTTATATTTGATTAATTGGTTAAATAGCTGAAATTAATCTATTATATTAGGGCTTAATTCTTGTGAATAATTGATCACTATTTACATATTTAAGGTATTGTGTGAGGTAGCGAGAGCGGAAGGATAATACTAGTTTGTTAAGACATTAGACCTAGGGAATGTGTTTCTTAAATATAAGAACTCTTTTTTTAATTATTAAAATGGTCTTCCTAAGAACTTAATGAATTTTTATTAATTGCTTAAAATCATGAAAGTAGACTTAAGGTTAGTATGAATATTTATGTTGTATCTTGATATAAGACTCTATATAATTTATGGGAAACCTGATCATTAATTCCAATAAATCAAACCAATTAAGAAAAATATAGAGAAGTCATAAGTAGTCAATTGATGAAGTCTAAATCCTAGACCTTTTACATATCTTGAATTTAATTATATTAATTTAGATTACTTTAAATATGAATTTCTTTAATTGATTTTCTAAATAATAAAATAAAATGATAATTATTACTTTTTAACTCCTTCCTCATGGGAATGATACTATACTCATTACTGTTACTTGCTTCACGATTTGTATACTTATATGTTTTGTCACAACAAGTTTTTGATGCCATTGCCAAGGAAGGCGATATTAACAATATTAATAAAATTAGTTTGTTCTATTAATTTAGACCTATACATAATTATATGTAATTTTTGTTTTTATTTTTTCCTTTTAGTCAGCTTGCTAAGTGTTTATGGGAAGCAATCCCAATGCAAAATTGAAGAATCGAGCGGAGATGTAAGACTTTAACTAAGGCCAAGAAAAAGAGACCAAAGGAAAAGGAAAAGGACAAAGCCAAAGAACAAAGAGCTTTAGAGCAAAAAGAAGAGCTAAGTGATCAGGACATCTTCAAGGAAGCACTAAGTAAAAGGATGGCTAATGACGCTAACAGGGCCTTGCGCGACTTCATCATGCCAACCTCTCAAATAAGTCCTAACATTGAAAGGCCAACTATTGCAGCCAATAGTTTTGAAATTAAACCTACAATCATTCAAATGGTGTAATAATCTCCATTTGGGGAAGGAGCTTTAGAAGAATCCAATGCTCACTTGGCAAATTTTTTGGAGATTTGTGGCACCTTCAAGATGAATGGTGTTACTGATGATGCCATTAGACTTAGACTATTCCTTTTTTCTTTGAGGGACAAAGCTAAAACATGGCTCAATTCATAAGATCTTGGTTTAATAACTATTAGGGAAAATCTTATAAAAAATTTTCTTGTCAAATATTTTTCACCTAGAGAAAAAGCCAAGTTGAAGAATGACATCATAAGCTTCACTCAATTTGATGGTGAAACACTTTACGACACTTGGGAAAGATTCAAGGATATGCAAAGGAGGTGTTCACATTATGGGCTCCCAGATTCATTAAGAGTCCAAACATTTTAAAATGATATTTCTATCCAAATAAGAAACACTATTGATGCTACTGCTCGGGGAATGCAGATGATGCCTATAATTTGCTTGAAGAAATGGCGGGCAATAATTATCATTGATCCAATGAAAGAGGCACAATTAGGAGGGTGGCCAATATTTATGATGAAGGGTATTCTCTTCTTACTAAAAAAGTAGACTCAATTGCTAGTAGTTTGGAGAGGGTGAACTTAAATTCTTTATCTAATTAACCTATTGTTTGTTAGTCTTGTAGGGTAGGTCATCATCGCTCCAAATGCTAAAGGATTGAACAGGTAAACTTTCTTTCTAATCCTAATAGGCAATAAAATAATCCATACTCGAACACTTACAATCTAGGATGGAGAAATCATCAAAATTTGGCAAGGAGAAACCAAAGCAACCAAGGAGGAAAATATCTTCAACCTAATTTTCAAGGGAAGAACCAAAATAATGCATGTTCACAAGAAAGCAAGTTATCATCCGTGGAAATGACATTAGAAAAGTTCATCAGTTCTACATCAGATAAGTTTCAGAAGACAATAAAATATTTGAAAAGTTAGAGACAAGGATGGATCAAATAGCTAGCCAAAACAAAAACATTGAGATGCAAATTGAGCAGTTGGCTAGCTCACTAAATGTAATAGCCTAAGGTAATTTTCCTAGCCAAAGTGAAATGAATCCAATTGAATATTGCAAAGTGATTATGTTGATATGTTTTGAGCTTAAAAAAGATAAAGAGGTTGGTGGTGAAAAATGGAAGATGATGTGTAATAGACACTATTATCCTAGATGCTACTTCCTTTGAACAAGAAAGAGAAGATAAGAAGAAGCAAAAGGAAACACTTTCACTATCACAAGTCAAGTTATATGTGCACTCTATTAATTTTCCTCAAAGATTAAAGATGACTAAATTGGATAAGGTACATGAAGAATTTTTAAATGCTTTTAAACAACTTCACATTAATCTTCTTCTTTTTTCAGAAATTGTAGTAGCAATGCCTAAATATGTCAAGTGTCTTATAGAGCTCTTGTCCAATAGAGAGAGTTTGAAAAATGTGAAACTAATTACACTTACCGAGGAATGCAGTTCTAATTTCCAACACAAGATTCCACCAAAGCTTGAATATCTAGGAAGTTTTTCTTTCTTTATGCTATTAATGATTTAAATTTTGATAAAGTTTTGTATGAACTTGGATCCAACATGACCATCATGCCTATGTCTATTTAGAGGGAGTTGAAACTTGAAAAATTATCTCCTACTAAAATTTATTTGTAATTAGCAGACAAGACAATTAAGAAAATGAAAGGGATTATAAAAAATGTTTTGGTAAAAGTGAGGACGTTCTACAATCTAGTGGACTTCATAGTGCTTGACATAAAAGAGGATACTAAAATTCCTCTACTTTTGGATAGACCTTTCTTAGCTATAGCTAGAGCTCTAATTGATATGAAGAAAGGTAAGCATACTTTACAAGTAAGAGAAGAGAAAGAAGAGTTTATAATTTTCAGATCTAGTGTGACTTCTTCTTCTCAAGGGAGCTGTAAAAGAGTATATATGATTGAAGAGGTGAATGAGATGAAATTACAAATAAAATTTCATATTTTAATGCAACAAATATGTTCAAATCTTATGGAAGAAATATGATAATTTTATGATAAAGATCCATAACTTCAATCACATGTCAAAGGAGATGTTGTGCAAAAGAGGATGATCTACATTTCATATGATCTCCATTGATCAAAATCTTTCAAAACATAATGCTATTGATGTTAAACAAGCACTTCTTGGGAGAAAACATATGTTTCTGCCTCTTCAATCACATGTCAAGGGAGATTTTTATGCAAAAGAAGATGATCTACACTTTATATGGTCTCCTTTGATCAAGATCTTTCAAACGTCAAATTATTGACGTTAAAAAAGTATTTCTTAGGAGGGAACCTATGTTCTAAACTTTAATTCTTTTATTTTCATTTATCTTCTGTTATTTATGTAACTAACCTCTCATATTACTTTAGATTATTTCTTTATTTTTATTTTTTCTCTTTGACATTAAGGATAATGTCAATTGCAAGTTTGGAGGAGTTTTAGTTTGTCTTTATTTTTTTAGTTATTTTTAGTTATTTCTTTGTGATTTGATGGATATATTTTTCAAATTTTACTCTTTTTATCAATTGCCACCTTGAGTCATGAGAAATCACCAAAAGAGCATTCTAATTCCAAACGAATCAAACCAGTGTTTGGGCGAGGCCTCACAATTGGTGACTCCACTAGGGAAAATCCTTTTTTTTTTTTAAATAAGTGGACTACCAATTAGTTGAATAAGATTTTTCAAAAGAACTTTAATTTGGATTTTTATTTAATTATTGACTTGTTGTTCATGCATGATTTGCATAGGCTCTTTGCCTAAAATAACTAGTTACAAAGAAATTTTTTTGGATAACGAGTTGCATTGATCCGACAACTCTCTTTGAGTATGTTGAGAGATAGCAAAAGCATCCACCCCACGATGAATCTTTAATCTTTTTGAAGTTTAATGGGTAGTTCATACAGTTGGACCCATGCGAAACTCTTTATTTCATATATGGTTAGGTATATCACTGCGTTAGTGTGATGGGTACACTATATCCAAGCCACTTAACCATTCATGTAAAGAACATAGAACTGAGACCTTAGGTTGTATACACCCTAACTGATTCAAACCATGGAATGATTGCATAATCATGAAACAATTTTTAACCATGCATGCATATAAAGCATGCATTATATCCTGATAATTTTAGGTTGTACCTTGAACTAGATGAGAGTTAGCCTAATCCTTTTTATTCCAATCATAACCATTACCTAATAAGTCCTAAACACTTTTACCTCTTACCTTATAACTTAGAAACCTTAAGTCTTAAATGTTAAGCTCTAAACACCTAAACAGATACTAACCTAATTCATAAGCCCTAAACAAATATGGACTTGAACCATAAGCTCTAAGCAGATATGGACCTGAACCATAAACTATAAGCAGATATGGACCTGAACCATAAGCCATAAACATATATGGAACCAAATCAAAAGCCCTAAACAGAGATGGACCTTAACCATAAGCTCAAAACAGAGATGGCCTCAAAATCCTTCTGAAGCCCAAAACAGAGATGGTTGGACCCATAAAGCTCAAAACAAATGTTGCCCCGAAAGCAAAGTCTTCAACACTTTCAAACCTAAAGCAAAAAAACAATTTGGCGCTACTATCTCTCCAAAGTCCAAATCAGAGATGGCACAAAAATTGACATCTTTCACCTTTCACTCAAATGGACCTAAGACCTATCAACTAAAACACCTTTCATCACCATAACCCATCAAGCCCAAAACCACTTGGCACCAAAATCCCTCATCCATTGGCCTAAAATATTTGGCCCAACAGATCATTATAAAGCTTTAAGGTAAAACTCAATTACTCATTCGTCCAGTAAGCCTTAAAACACAAACCAATTACCCATTAACCTTTGTGCTTTAAAGTAAAGCCCAAATCCCAAAATCCAAAATAACTTTAGCTTGAAAATTTTGAGCTTTAGAACATAACCCAAAGCCCAAATGCTTTTTGGTCCACTTTACCTTAGGAAATCATTTTTCCCTTAGGATTTGCATGTCAATTCATACCTTAAACCTAGAACAAAGTTAGGTTCCTTTTTTCTATAACCAACCTAAAACAAAGTTAGGTTCCCTTTTCTTTTCTATAATCAACCTAGAATAGAGTTAGGTTTTCGTTCCTTTATAATCAACCTAGAACAGAGTTAGATTCCTTTTTTCTATGTTTAACTTATAACAGAGTTATGTTTTTTTTTCATACACTAACACTTTTCTTTATTTAAAAGGTACCAATGGCCAACCCAGCTGACATGGATGCCATGACCACACTTATCACCAATCTCCTAAAAAAGCAAGAGAAAAATATTCAAGCCACCCTTAAAGCTCAACAAAACAATTTCACTAATGCCCAATGCCAGTCCATCATTGATGAGGTTAAGGGAAAAATAAACCTACCCCATTAATCCACACTTTCACAAATTAATCCTTTCACCTCAAACCCTTTTCAAGGAGGAGAAACCTTAGTAGAAAAATAAATTCTAAACAAACTTGAAGAAATGGAGAAAACTATTAAATCCTAGAAAAACCACAATGACCTGATTGTCGTAGGCATTTTAACCTTGTTCCTCAATGCCAAGCTTCCATCCAAGTTCAAAATGCCTGAAATGGACAAATTCAATGGAACCACTTGCCCTAAAACATATTTGAAGATATTTGTGGGGGCAATGAAGCCTTTGGGATAACAATCCTTGACTGGAGTGCCAAAAGATGGTTTCTTTCCTTAGACAATAGCCGAGTGATGACATGAAAAAATATTTGTAATGATTTCATTAGACAATACTATTACAACATTGAAGTGGACATTACTAGGCATAACTTAGAAAACACCAAGAAATTTCCAAAAGAGTCCTCTGCGTTCCTTATAGGTGGAGGACTAAAGTTTCTCAAATATCAAACCGATCAATTGAGCAAGAGTTAGTAGATATCCTTGTTAATAATATATTCCCAATTTACCAGGACCATTTATTGGCCCAATACCTATCGAATTTTAAAGCTTTGAATGCAACTGCTACAAAGTTTGAAGATTGTATCCAAAATGGACAAATCCAAGATGAATTTCCTGCCATTAATCAGAAAAAGGGTGAAATATCTATCCAATAACCTTTGAGGATAAATTGATATGCCCATTTCCTTTATCATGAAATTGACCCATAACACAAAATCCATTAAGTAGAAATTAACACCACCTCATCTCGCCAACCAATTAAAGCCCAATTAGTATTATTAAATGGAAAATTTTAAGCCCAACTAGTTTAACCTATTTGAGATTGAGTCTAAATCCAAGTCCAAAGTCCAGTTCGGCTTCAAATATGAATCTGAGTTCGAGTCAAAGTCTATCATCTTGTGTTTCTTTCTTTGTATTGTTTTCAACCATATTGGTCCATTTTCTTTCCCTGTAATATTCTTTGATAATAAAGCATTTATATTCCTTTCTTTTTATTTTTCTTGTTTGATTTGAAGTGAATGAGCTAAAAACAAATTGAAAAAATAAAAAAAAAGTGAAAAAAGTAATTAATCAATATTTTGGCAATCATTTTCATTCTATCATAAGTTATCCATGAAATGATCAGAATTTGAATTTGTCTTTGCTTCATTAATTTCCAGCGGATGAGATGATCAAGGCAATAATCAAAAGAACATTAATGATGGTTGAACATCTTCTCATCATCAATTCTCAACCAAGGAGACGATCAAACAAACAAAAGATAAAGAAATGAACTGACATAAATAAAAAAAAAAAAGGCATGACCATTCATTTTACATGCTCCCAACTAGTGGGATGATTAAGGCAATAATTTAAAATCCATCAAATGATGGGTTGTCCATGATCTCTTCCTCAACCGAGGAAATAATCACAGTAATGATCAAATGATGATCACCCTTTCATCAACCTCTAACCACTGGGACAGTCAAAATAAGAAAATAATCTAATGCTCATTGCATTTTGGATAATTGAACCTCACCATAAGGGAGCAACAATCACAAGATAATCCTAATATACTTAGGAAAAATTTTCATAGACCAAGAATCCGATGAAGCCTATAATAAAGAGAGCAACGATACAATCTATAGTGAAATGATTTTTTTTGATCAAATGTCAAATTTTATTTATTCAATGTCAAAAAAAAAAGGAAGAAGAAAAGAAAAGTAAAAAAAAGGAAAAAAAGAAAAAAAAAAAAAGAAAGAAAAGAAAAAAAAAACTCACTAAGTTGAAAACCCAAAAGAGTAGCTTATGCAAAAATTAAAAGGAAGTTCATCGAGTTGTTCAAAAATTAGAGCTAAAAAAAAAAATAGCTCTCCCTTTTTTATCTATTTCAAAATCATTCTTCTTAAAGTGCATACTTCTAAAAGTGATCACTCTTTACCAAAAGCTAAAGAAGCCAGTCAACTTGATCCCTCTTTAGAGTCATTTTCTGAGTCAACCATCATGTTTCATAGTAAAAGCTATTTTTTTTATCAATCATTTTAGTATTTTAGTGTTAACATATGTCATGTCAATCTGTCACGTCTCTTAACTAAAATGGCCTAAAAGCATTTACTTAACTAATTTGTACTCTCTCTCACTATCTTTTAGGTTATATGTATTGTTATAATTTATTTTGCGAAAGAATAGAGTTTAGGCTCAGTACAAAGAGTCGGTTCCCTTTACAGGCACAGGAAATTAGATTATAATAGTAGGAATCTATAAAACGCAGCAAAAATTAAAAATTAAAAATTTTTCATCCAAGCTCCATGAATAATAATGAGAATCTTTCAAAGCAGCAAAATTTTGCCAAATTGGATTTAAGATAATTAGTTTCATTACTACTAAATTGGCAACTGGGCTTTGTGGAAGAAGAAAATTAAAAGAAAAATGAGACTACTTCTTTAGGTAGTATCGACAATTAATTTAGCCAAGGTGGAATTGATCTGGTAACTAGAAATCAGGGTGGTTGTAGCAGTGGTAGAGGTGGAGATTGGAGAGTCAACTGATAGCCTTCCCAATTGGGAAGGTGTCATAATCCAATTTGGAGTCATGGTTGTCCTAGAGCATGGGTATGCTTAAAGCTTTATTAGACCTTTAGTATCTTAACATGTTCATTTTGATGGGTACAAATAACTAATTAAATTTGTTTGTCTATATGCAAGAAACTCTTTTTATAATTGTAGAAAACTGATAAGTATGGCCACTACCATATAAGTAGGCCCTACTAAAGGATACATAAGCTAAAAGACTGAGATGCTGGAAGAGTAGCAGCCGTTAAACTTAAGTAGCCCCCATTACTAAGTTAAGTAGAACCCGTTACGAAGCAGTCGCAACCACTATTATGAGTTACAGAAGGTCCAGTAGCTCAATTTTGGAAAATGGGATAAATAGCACCCGCTACTAGTTTAAGTCCCTGCCACTACTTATATGAATGAATAAAATAGCACCTGCTACTAATATGTCGAAGCCTCAAATAAGAAGTCCAGAAGGTCCAAAAGCTCAAGTGTCCAAGGGAGCGGAAACGTAGCACCTGCTACGGGATTATAGTGCCCTCTAGAGATGGAGCTTAGAGAGACAATAGCCTTTTAGAGAAATTGGACAATAAGTAGTAACCGCTACATGTTAAGTAGCGCTCGCTACCTATTCAAAGTCACAGCCGTGAAGTTCTTTAGCCCAAGATAAGTAGCACCCACTACTTTTTATGCAACCGCCGCTACTGTTCAAAATCTAAAAAAAAATAACTATTGGAAGTATAAGTTCATGCATTAAATGCACATTTAATGCACCCAAATTGCTTTATTTAGCTGAAGACAATTAATATGAGTTAGTATGAAGTTAATAGGAATTGAACAACCTCTAAGTCTTCTTGAGCTTACTTTTGAGTTTTCAATTTATAAAGTGTAATAATTGTCAATCTTCAAGGTTGTTGAAGAGAAATTAATTTCTGAGAGTTGGGTTAAAATTAAAGGGTTAATTCTTTCTCATCTCTTTGTAATTCTTCTAAGTTATAAATGAGCCTTTATTGTAAAAACACATTGTATGGTTTAGTGTGAGCCTAAACACTTAAGGTTTGATCTTGCACCTTTGAAAAGGATCAAGGATAGTGAAATACTCAAGTGTGATCTTGAGGAATGGACTAGGCTTGTTTTTTGCTGAACCACTATAAATACTTGTGTTGATTATTTCTTCCTCCTTCTCTTACTTAATTTTTATTTGTTGTTAATTATTTAAACAACCAATTCACCCCTCCCCCTCTTGGTTGCCAAGAGACTTTCAATTGGTATCAAAGCTTTGTATCCACCATTTAAAAGATTCAACCATCTAGGATCAAAGATAACAAATGGTAAACCAAGCTACCGACATCGTTGAAGGCGGTTCCATTATGAGACCACCATACTTCAATGGCACTGACTATCCTTATTTGAAAAATAGGATGGAAATTTACATAGATAGCGATGACATTAATCTTTGGGATGTCGTTAAGGCCGGTAATATAGTTCCTACAAAAACTGTTGATGATATTGAAATTATCAAGCCAAAGATTGAATGGACAACCGCAAAAAAGAAAGCAAATAGTAGAAATCGCAAAGCAATGAATACTCTATATTGTGCTCTTAGTATAGAGGAGTATGGAAAAATCTCCCATTGCATATCGGCAAAGCAAATTTGGGACACTCTAGACACTACTCATGAAGGGACTAATCAAGTAAAGGATAAAAAGATTCAAATTCTTACTCATGAATATGAGCTCTTCCAAATGCTACCCAACGAGAAGGTATCCGAAATAAACAATCACCTAATGGTGATTGTTAATCAAATGAGGAAGCTTGGGAATAACTATTCCAAAGAACACCTCAATTGCAAAATATTGAGAGTTCTCCCTAAAAAATATTGGGAAGTAATAGTTACTTTAATTGAGGAAGCCAATGACTTAAACACCCTCCCAACTAACAATTTATTGGGAAAGCTTATCACTCATGAGATCACACTATCTCAAAAGAAAGTTGAAGAGAAGAATAAGGGTATAGCTCTTATTGCATCTAAGGAGGCTTCTTCCAATGGATTTGAGGAAGAGGAAGGTGATGAAGACATCACCTGGTTAACTAATAGAATAAGAAATCTTATTCTTAGAAAAAAGAATAACAATAAGTCATTTTAAAGATATGAGAAGCAAGAGAAGTCCAAGAACAATCAATGTGAAATGCTTTGAATGTGAAAAAATTTCGTCACATTAAAGCAAAATGTCCAAGGTTGAAAAACAATAATAGCTTCAAGAAGAAGGCATTGGTAGCCACTTGGGATGATTCAAGTGACTTCGATGAAGAAAAGGAAGCAAGCAAAGATGAAGTAGCCAACCTTTTCTTCATGGCAATTAAAGAGGATACATCTTCAAGTGAGGTAAGTAATTCCGATTTTAATTCCAGTAATGATGCCATGCAAATTATGGAATCATTACTTTCAAAGTATCATAAGTTGCAAAACAAGTATGGTAAATTGAAAAAAATGTCTAAAGAGGTCTTAAATGCATGTGATACTTATAAACTTGAAATAAATGAATTAAATGCATCTAATGTAGAATTGAAAAAGACCATTGACCTTAGGGCTTATGAATTCTATGAGCTAAAGAATGAAAACACTTTCTTAAAAAAATAAGTTGAATTCTCGTGATGCTTGCATGTCCAAGCTTGTAAAGGCAAAGAAAAGTTGGACAAGATACTTGAGTCTCAAAGGTGTCCTACTATTAAGTATGGACTTGGTTATAATAGAGGGGATGCTCCATCTACATCTAAGACCAAATTTGTTAAGACATTAAATTCACATGCTCACATGACTTATATGCCTCCATCTAAAAATACTAGTATAAAGACTAAAATGCATAAGCATGTCATGCATGATTCATATTTTATAAGACCAATGAATGTTTATTCTAGCCCAAAATCTAATTATTGTAATTGGGCTCAATATCATTCCAAATCACATCATAGGACAAAATCTTAACAAAAGTACAAAATTCATTTAAGATGTCACTATTGTGGAAAATTTGGCCATTCAAACTTCAAATGCCATATTAGAAATGTGCATTTAGTCTATGTTGATGCTAACCCCAAGGACCAAAAAACATTTGAGTACCTAAAATAAAATATTTTTTCTTATTTATAGGTGTGCTTGAAATCCACTAGGAAAGAAGAGCCATGGTATTTGGATAGTGTATGTTCAAGATATATGACTAGCAATGCAAGTCTATTCACAAACTTGGAATAGAAGAAAGGAGGGAAAGTGACCTTTGGAGATAATGGAAAAGGTAAAATCATCGAAATTAGACAAATTGGTAAGACTGATAAACCTACTCTTGAATATGTATTGTTGATTGATGGCCTTAAGCACAATTTGATTAGTATGAGTCAATTATGTGACATGGAAAACAAAATTTCCTTTACTTCTAAGAAATGTTATGTGAAGTGTTTGAAGGAAAAAAAAATATTGTTTGTCAATTATAGAATTGGCAATGTTTATATGATTGACATTAGTAGCATACACATTGATAATGTTGATTGTTTGGTTTCACTTTGTGATGATGCATGGTTGTGGCCTAGAAGACTTAGCCATGTTGGCATAGATCACATTAATAACCTTAAATCTAATGAGCTTGTAATTGGTCTCCCCAAAGTCAAGTTTCATAAAGATAAAATTTGTGATGCATACCAAATGGGAAATCAAGTCAAAAGTTCTTTCAAAACTAAAAATATTGTTTCTTTTACTAAACCTCTAGAACTTTTGCATATGGACTTGCTTCGCCTTTGTAGAACATCTAGTCTTGGAGGTAAACAATATGCATTTGTAATTATTGATTATTACTTTAGATTTACTTGGGTATTATTCCTTGCTCATAAGGATGAAATTTTTAAAGAATTCAATCTTTTGCTAAAAGAGTTCAAAATGAAAAAAGTTTTATATAACATCTTTAAGAAGTGATCATGGAAAAAAATTTGTTAATCATGATTTTAAAACCTTTTGTTATTAAATTGGTATTTTTCATAACTTTTCTACACCAATAACTCATTAACAAAATGGAGTTGTAGAAAGGAAAAATAGAACACATATTGATATGGCTAAAACTATGCTCAATGAGTACTCACTTCCTAAGTAGTTTTGTGCTGAAATAGTCAATAGTGCTTGTTATATTTCAAATAGACTTTTTATAAGAGCAATTTTAAACAAAACTTCTTATGAGCTATGGAATGGAAGAAAACCAAGAATTTTGTGTCTTAGAGTATTTTTGATGCTAATGCTTCATATTAAAAACCAAAGATAACCTTGGAAAATTTGACTCCAAAATGGATGTAGGTATTTTCTTAGGCTATTCAACTTCTAGCAAAGCTTATAGAGTTTTTAACAAAAGAACTTTTATTATTGAAGAGTCCACACATGTAACATTTGATAAGTCCAGTCCATTTAATATGCATAGATTTGAACATATTGAGAATGATGACATATTTGATCATGTGTATGATACATCTCTTAATTTAGAGCTAAGAGATCCTTCCAAGGACATAGAAACTCCTCCTATTGATGTTGAACATCCAAAGGATTGGAAATTCAAAAAGGATCACCCAAAAGACCTTATAATAGGTGAACCCTCTAAGGGTATGGCCACAAAATCCTCTTTCAAAGTAATTGTGAACAACCTAGCCTTCCTATCTAAGATTAAACCTAGGAATATTGATGAGGCCTTAGAGGATGAAAGTTCGGTTAAGGCCATGTAAGAGGAATTGGACCAATTTGAGAGGAACAAAGTTTGGACCTTAGTTCCTATATCACAAGACCATCCTATCATAGGTACCAAATGGGTGAATAGAAACAAATTAGATAAGGTTGGTGTGATCACTAGGAACAAGGCTAGATTGGTGGCAAAGGGATACAATTAAGAAGAAGAAATAAATTGCGATGAGACCTTTACACCGGTGGCTAGACTTAAGGCTATTAGGATGTTACTTGCATTTGCATGCCACATAAACTTTAAGTTGTATCAAATGGATGCCAAAAGTGCGTTTTTAAATTGTTTTATTAAGGAAGAAGTTTATGTTGAACAACCTCCTGGTTTTGAACAATTTGATTTTACAAATCATGTTTATAAACTTCGAAAAGCTTTTTATGGTCTTAAACAAGCTCCTAGAGCGTGGTATGATAGACTTAGCACATTTTTAATCAATAATAGTTTTTCAAAAGGAAAAGTTGATCCAACTTTTTTTATGAAAATGGACAAGCATAACATGTTGATTGTGCAAATATATGTTGATGATAAAATATTTGGTTCTACTAATGAGGTTTTATACAAGGAATTCTCTTCATGCATGCAAAATGAGTTTGAAATGAGAATCACACTATAATTGAAGTACTTCCTTGGATTACAAATCAAACAATATGAGGAAGGTATCTTCATCAACCAATCAAAGTACACAAATGAACTTCTCAAAAGGTTTGGAATGGATGGAGCAAAATCAAATAGATCTCTAATTAGCTCCACCATCAAGCTTGACAAAGATGAACTTGGCAAGCCTATTGAGGAGAACAAATATAAAGGTATGATTAGTAGTTTGCTTTATTTAACCACTAGTAGACCATATATTATGTTTGTCATATGTTTATATGCATGTTTTCAATCATGTCCTAAAGAGTCTCACTTGCATGTGGTCAAAAGAATTTTAAAATATTTGATTGGCACACAACAGCTAGGACTTTGGTATCCACAAAATATGCATTTTAGTTTAATTGGCTATTCTGATATGGATTTTGTCGATAGTTGCATGAATAGGAAGATTACCTCCTGTGCTTGCCAATTCTTAGGAAATTGTCTTGTTTCTTGGTTTAACAAGAAGCAAATTTCAATGGCTTTGTCCACTGTGAAATTCGAATATGTGGCAGCCGCATGTTGTTATACACAAGTTTTGTGGATGAAACAACGGATTAATGATTTAGAAGTGCATTTAACAAGATTCCTATTAAGTGTGATAACACTAGGGCTATCAATTTATCTAAGAATCATGTTCAACATTCTAGGTGTAAGCATATAGACATTAAACATTATTTTCTTATAGATAATGTATTGAGTCATAATATTGCTCTTGAATTTGTTGCTTCAAATGATCAACCTGCAGACATCTTTACCAAGCCCTTTAATGAGGAGCATTTAAATCATATTAAATATGAATTGGGGATGTTAGATGAAAGTGAGATTGAGAAACTGAAATAATGTGTGTTTGATCAATTTTGCTATACTTGTATGTTTTGCAATGTTTTTATTTGTAATGCCTGCTACTCTGGGTTCAAGTGCACCATGTTGCATATTCTAGAGTAATGGTTGCTACTTAAGTTGTAGCCCCCGTGACTCTGGGAAATTTCATTGTTTTCATTCCTTATAGAATTGCAGCCGCTACAAAGGTAGTAATAGTCACGACCTTGTTACCTCTGTTTCTGTAACTTTTAGTAGCAACCACTACTCATAAATAGTAGTCGCTACTTAATTTTGTAGCAGACTCGACTCATAAGTAGAAGTCGTGACTTATTCATAGCGGCAGCTACTGAGTCATTTTAAACTTAAATTATCGCGCTTTTTCGGCTACTTTTCGTCTAACCTAATTCTCATTTCTCTCTTTTCTCTTAATATTCTCTTGTCACTCTGTGTGAAACCCTAATTTGAACTTCTCAAACTCTTTTTTAGTCAATTCTCTCGAATCTATAGGTCCTAAGAAAGTCAAAACTGGTGCTGGCAAAACTGGGTTTGCCTCTGAACGACCCAAAACTGTAAATTCCACCACATTTGAGTCCTCAGCCTCTCTTTCTTCTAGCACTGAGTTTCAGTCACCACCTAGAACACTCGCACTTAGAAAGGGAAGGAAAAGGTTATTGAATCTTCATAACCTAAGATTCAAGAGCAATGGCAGTCGTCTGACCACGAAGTTCTACTTCGTTCGCTGACCCCTGATGAAAAGAAAATGTTCAACATTTTAACTACCAACCATGTTATTCTTTCCTCAAGGTACGTGGACTGGGGTGCTTTGGGTAGCATAGGATTAGCCGACCTAGTAAGTGCTAAACTAGTTGTGGTGAGTTAAGTCACAATGGCTTGTATCACCTTAGATTGCTATCCTCTTTTGGTATTGGAGCTTTTCTCTACTCTTCATGTTTACACAACAAAGGGGAAAACCTATGGAATTATGAAATTCAAGGTTTTGGGCCAACCCTTACTTTAGGGCATGTTCAATTATGTGAGATTTTTGGTTTCTTTGATTAGGGTTTAGATAATTACCCTAAGGATTTTAATGAAAATGAATTTTGGATAGAGATAACTAGTCTTAAGATCAAGTTTAATCCTAGAACTTCCAAATTAACTAGTATTAGGAGTCCTGCTCTTAAAATCTTCCATAAGATTATGACCTACACCATTAATGCTAGAGGAACTAGCTATAGTGCCATGCTTAAATCTGACTTATTCTTTTTATAGTGTATTGAGAAAAATCACAAGCTCACTTCTGACCATTGCCTTGTGGATCATTTTGATTCACTGTCAAAAAGGAAGTCCAACGACATTGTGATTGGCCACCTTGTGACCATAATAGCTATGGAGATGACCCATTCCCATTCTAATCTAAAATTTCGTTTTAATCCTGAAACCACTACCTTGCAACCCTAGTGCATTAGCATTCTGACCAAAAATTTCTTGGCATGCTTACCCTCTCTAAAATGTCCATAGTGGTTAAAAACTGGGAAGGGAATTTTATCTTGAGTGAAGCACCAGTGGTTGGGGAAGAAAATGTAGAACAGCAACAACATGATGCACCTCCACCTCCACCTCCTCATGTAGCTTTGGAACCTTCAGCAGCTTTAGCATCTTCAGCACCTCCTCCAACTGACATCACAACATTGGCCACTCTCATTACAGGTAGACTGGATGCGCTTAAGCCCAATGTGTTAGCAAAGATTCAACAATTGGATGATCGTGTCTCTGAGCTTGCTGCTTCTCAAGTCTCCCCCAAATGAGCGATGAATCGGCTCAAAGGTAATAATGTGAGATGACAACAACCTTCAATGAAACTGAGGTAGCTCCTTCCACTCCATCAAACTCCGATGATGCAGCCTCAAGTCAGCACATGGACATTGATGTAAAGAAGGACAAAGCTCTGATGGAGTCCTTCTTTGATATCGTTGCTCTCGTGGCTACTTCAACTACTGCAAAAGAAAAAGAGCCTGCCAAAGATGATCCTCTAGCTCCTACTTCTTAGTTTTTAGGTCTATTTTTGTTTTCAGCTAGATTTTGTATTTTGCGACCATTTTTGGGTCAATTGTGGTTTTTTTTAGGCAAAAAGCATCCTCAGGTCCCTAAAATTTCAACTTTTTGGCCATCGACTCCCTATAGTTCACTTTTTATCGATTAAGCCCTCCAACTTTTATTTTTTGATATATCAAGTCCTTTTTTGATGGGAACTAACGAGAGTGTACTGCACGCATGTTAAAAGCACGTGAAAGGATATCAAAATGCTGACTGGGACTAATTTAGCGACATAGAAAATGAAAAAAAAAAAAGAAATTAAAAACAAAGAAAACCACACTGTTTTCAAAGCACTCAAATTAAAAAAAAAAAAAAAAAAAAAAAGGAAAGCATAAATTAAAAAGAAAAGAAAAAAGGCACGTTTCTCAAATCCTCTTACTCTCTTCCTCTATTTCCCATTGATGTCGCCACCATTTCTCCTTTCTCTATACTTCTCAGTGTTCGTCACCTCATTTACAAAATAGAGTTTCTTGATTCATAATACAAATGGAGACAGATAAATTAATAAGCCCAAAGAAGATGACCAAGACCTCTCTCCTCGACATAATTGCAGCAGCATGTGGAGTTGACACCGACTGAGATGCTGCAACAGTAGCCACTGTAAGAGCCGCCGTTGTCTTTCCATTTGATCTCAACCCACCAAACAGAGAAGGCAAGTGAATTGAGTCATGTCTGGTGAGAATTATCACCCAAAAGATGAAATTGGGAGAGCTTTAGGGATTTTGTGGAGTCTTCTAAAACAATATCGTTTTGATAGACATATAGCACCCTGCCAAAATTTATCTTGACATAATTTGGAATATAATGCAAAAATGGAGGAGAAAGACAAAAACAAAAAAAGTAGTGAAGAAATATGGAAAGGAGCCATAGCCAATGTAATAAAGATGGATATGCCAATTGGGATTCCCTTTAGAAACTATTACTAAAAAACATTTTCTTTATGGATGAAAAGACCTTTGCTAAAGCCTCTCTCAGTTATGAACAAACTCGTACAATCAAGGTTTTTTCAATTTTTAACACTGTCCTAGGGTGTGATTTTGAATTTTGGATAGGAAATTTCCAATTTACCCCTGATTTTCCACTTATTTATAGTTTTGCCATTCTCTAGTTTTCCATCACTTACAATTCACTTTTCCATTATTTCTTCTTATCATCACCTAGCATTATGTTAGTCTTATGATTCTTCAGTTGTCAAAGTTTAATATTCCTAGATTTTGTATCACTTCCACTCCAAGCTGCATATGCTTTGTTTTTCTTCTTGAATTTCTTTGACCTCTTTTCCATCTTCTTCTTGTTCTTGAGGTTTGGAAAATCACCCTGGTTTTCTACATTCAAAGAAAATTATTTCACCTTTGTTGTCTTCTCATTTCTTGATTCTTTCTTTGAAGCTCCTCCTCTTCAATCTATTATTGGAAAGGAATTTTCCAAACTCTCTTGATAGCATTACTTTGTCTTCATCTTCATCACTATAAATGTTTTCATTCTTTTCTAGTGTTGTCTTTAAGGCAATTCCTTTCTCTTTCTTTGTTCGCTTTTCCTCTTCTTCTCTTGATGCTTCTCTATTTTGAAGTTTTAACTCAAAGGTCATAATATTACCAACTAAGTCTTCAAATGTCAAACAATTTACATTCTTTGATTCTTCAATTGCATCTACCTTGGAATCAAACCTTGCCAGTAGAGACCTCAAAAGCTTGGGAATCAATTTTTTTTTAGTGAAGGCTTTATCTAAAACCTTCAAGTCATTCACAATAGTTGTGAATCTTTTGTACATTTCAGCAATCTTATCATCACTCTTCATTTTGAAGTTTTCAAATTCAGTGAGAAGCATGTTAACTTTTATATCTTTGACTTGATTAGTCCCTTCGTGAGTGACTTTGAGCACATTCCAGATTTCTCTTGTTGTTTCACAAGCTAAAACTCTATTAAATTTTGTAGCTACAAGTGCACAAAATAATAGATCCGTGGCTTTGTCCATTTTTCCTCTTGTCTTCACTTGTGTGTTCTGCTGGACTCTTGGGAGTAACTGAATCATCTCTCATTGGAATGAAAGGTCCATTTTTGATAGCTTCCCAAGTTTATGTCATTTGGATCGAATATGGATTCTCATCCTCACCTTTCATAGATTGTAGTTTACCCCTTTGAACAAAGGTAGTCTGGTGCTGCATTATCCTTCCTCAAATATTGTGTTGGCTACCATAGAAACAAGATTATAAGCTCTAAAAATCGTTTGATTTTATATATACTAGAGCACAAGCTCAAATACCAATTGTGAATACTACTATGGCAATAGTCCTAGAGGAGGATGAATAGGAGTTTAAAAATTTAGAAGAAAATACACAACTAATAGGTAATAGATATGTTAATTTTAAATAACAAGCAATAATAAAAGATAAAGGTTAAGAGAGCTCAGCGAATTTATAGTGGTTCGGATCCAAATTCCTTCTCCTATGTCTACTTCTCTCAATATCAACCTGATATTGAGGTTCCACTAGAATTGGGTGCACCACCCAAATCAATTATAATAGATTTTCAGGGATTTCACCCTATACTCATTGAGTTACAACTCAGATTTTTACTCTCAATAACAGAGATAAAAATTTTTAAGTCTCTCTAAACTTATACAAAGCTATTACAATGGTATACAATGAAGTATGAATAGCTAAGACTAGCAAAAGCTAGTAAGAACTCTAAGAATAATAAATAAAGGTTAAAGAGTTCATAAAATAGAGTATGAATTAACAACAAATTGATTTCTCTTTAGATATGTGCTTCTTTTCTACTTAAAACTTCAAATCTTCATATATTTATAGCCTTCAATGAATGATGATTAAATGTGATAGTTATGGTTATATTTAATGCAAGATTTGTCTCCAAATCCTTTTCCAACAACTATATTTAAAACAGATCAGCTTTGACGTTGACAAGCAACTACCGATTCACGGGCGTTATTGCTTTTCACGATCGTGCTTGAATCAAAACTCACGGCCTTGAAATCTTCTGCACCAATTTCAAATTCAAATCATCCTTAGGCTTGAACAACTATCACTGGCATGAAAATATTTCACGGGGGTGAATAATTTTTCACGGACGTGAAAACTCTTTCTGTGTCTCTGAGCCAAAACTATTCTTAAATTAATCACGGGAATGAATAAGTATCATGGGCATGAAACTCTTTAACAGTCATGAACTTTTATTCACGGGCTTGAAAATTCTTTTTGAGTAAATTTTATATGTTGTCTTGATCTTATTGTAACACCTCATTCCAGCCTGAACCTAACCTTTACAGAGACCTTCGGGGGGGAGATTTTTTACTTTCTTTTTAATGTGTTGTTAATATGTATTTATGCATGAAATTGATGATTATTCATGTTATTTGAATTAGTTTTAGGCATAGAAGTAGTCCAGAGGCTGCTAGGACTTAATCGGGAAATTTTGAATTTTTGGTGAACTGGGGACAAAATGGTCATTTTTCGTCCGTCGGAATTTTATGAATTTAATATCATATTTAAAAGGAGAAAAGAATTTAAATTCTTGAAAATGGCCTTATTTAATTTATTTGAGTATTAGATAAAGAAATAATCCCGGTTGAAAAATTTTTATCGGCTCGTTGCTCGATTTCAGTGTTTCGGTTGCACTAAGGGTATTTTGGTCATTTCCTTTATAATATGGAGTTATTTAGTATGTGCAACCTTATGGTATTAGTATAGACTTGATTAAATCTAACTGTTGGATCAAATGATGAAAAATTGGATGGTTAGATGAGTAGGTTGCAAAGTTGCTATCCTAAGCTCAAAGTATGGGATTATTGCTTTTGGTTTTGGATTTGGTGTGCCAAATGTATGTGTTACCTATCTTGGTGACTTTGGATGAGCCAATAGAATGAAAGTAAGAGGAATAGATGGTTGGATGACTAGGTTTCACCAAAATTACCATAGAACCTAAACCATTGGATCACATATTTTTGGTTGGATAAATTTTTCCCACCAACACCATTTGTCTTCTTCTTCCTTAAGAAAATTCAGCCAAACTCCATTAAAACTTCAAGCTTCGTTCGGCCACACTTGGTTCTTCCATTCCTTGGTTTTTTCTTTCTTTGTTAGAAATAGATGCAATCCATCATCCTAATTACCATTCAAACCTTGAAATCCAAAGAAAAACTCAAATAAGCCACCATTTAATTCAAAGAAGTTTTGAAGCAAAGTTTGGTAAGTTGATGGTTTTTGAATTCTTTTGTTATAGAATTGTTTATTTAATGGTTCTTGTTATTAATTATGGTTTAGAAATTATTTTGCATGATTGAAATGCAAATTGGAACATTGAAACCCTAATAGCCATAACTTAAGTTTAAAGTGTGCTTTTAATGATTTTATTGCTTTTAATGGTGTTTATGAATTGTATATGATTTGAATTTGAGGTTGAACGGAATAAATAAACCCGTTTGGTTAGGAATTCCTTTTGGCCGAATTCTTTTAGGTTTAGGGTTTGGTGTGTTTTTAGTTGTTTTAGGTGTTTAATGGTTGGAATGAATAGCATTTGATGTATAATTGATGAATATGTGATTGGAAATTGGAAAAGAAACCATTAGGCATAGGTGATGTTTTGGCCGAATGGTATAGTTAGGGTTGGTGAGGTGTGTGTTGATGATAGTTAAGCTTAAATGCTATAGTGTAGTTCATTATGTGGTTATAAATATTGTTAGATGAAATGGCATGGTTAGATTGAATGAATGGATTGAATTGTGCTAAGTTACTTGTGATTTAGGTTACTAAGTTTAATAGATAAAATAATATATTGAGTAAAGCTAAGGTTGAATATGTATAAGTATGGAAAAGTATAGAAATATGTGAATTTAAAAGTGTATTTTGGGTATTTAAAGGTTAAGAAGATAAATTGCTTAAGTATAGCATATTGTATGTTTAGTGATAAATGTCTTGTATGTTGTGTATGTTTAATGTATTTTGATGTAAATGTCTTGTTTTGGATTGATTTATAGCTTATCGGAGTATTGTGTGTGTTAATAGGAGATCCGTCGAAAATTCCCGAATGGAGTATGGATCGGCGAGCTGAGAAGGGCTCATGAGCTTTTGAGCTATTTTGGTGCTATAGGTGAGTTCTCTTGCAAATGGCCTTATTTAATTTATTCGAGTATTAGATAAAGAAATAATTTCGGTTGAAAAATTTTTATCGGCTCGTTGCTCGATTTCGGTGTTTCGGTTGCACTAAGGGTATTTTGGTCATTTCCTTTATAATATGGAGTTATTGAGTATGTGCAACCTTATGGTATTAGTATAGGCTTGATTAAATCTAACCGTTGGATCAAATGA